>JASANF010021100.1:0-46986 GCA_030248245.1 Trissonchulus sp. WLG1_4
GTCTGTTTGTAGTGTAGAAGAAGGCTAAATAATTCATATATGTATTCTAACGGTGTGATTTGAGCCTGCACTGTAATCGAATACAACCAGAAACCTCCTGTTTTACTTATAATTGGCGCTGCGAGTAGGGTTTGTTTTAAAAACAATGGCCGCCGGGGAAGCTGCTCCCCAGGAGTTCGCCTTTCGGCCGCTGGCCGAGATACTAAAGTATGACACTGGAAAGTCGTGGACGGAGTGGCTGCAGAAGTTTGACGACGCACGTTTGATCGTTGGTCGGAAGATGAGGCCCGTCGGTGGCTTCGATTCGCGCTTGTAGCCTAGGTTGTAGGTTGTAGCCAAGTTGTAGGTGACGCCTTTGTACCCGGGAAACCAGTGGTGTACCCAGGGAAAAATGGAGAATTTTTCAATTTTTAGGTTGAATTGGTCAACTGGAGACGTATCAGAAATTTTCTTCCGACAGCAAAGTAAAACACATGATGGAACGTCACATCAGACAGAAGACAGTGTATTACACAACTAAATGCCCCCCCCCCCCCCCCCCCCCCCCCCCCCCCCCCCCCCCCCCCCCCCCCCCCCCCCCCCCCCCCCCCCCCCCCCCCCCCCCCCCCCCCCCCCCCCCCAGAGTTGCAGGGGTCTGGTGGCCACAGCCCCCAGGAAAAAAAATTGGGGGAAATCTTTCACTTTTTAGGCCAAATTTGGTCAATTGGGGACATATCAGAAAAATTTTCCGGCCGGACCATAAAAACAAAAAGGGGGGATCCTTGTGTAAAATTTCAGTTGGGGAGAAATTTCGGGGGGAGGGGAGGGGCCGCCGCCCCCCCCCCCCCCTGGGACCGCCCCTGACGTAACAGTGTATTAGCAAATAAATAGTGCACAATGCATAAATATACACAGATGCTTTCATGAAAGACAAAAGCAAGGAACAGAAAAGCCATAAGGTTGCAGGGGTCTCCCGGCGGCAGCCCCCAGAACAAAATTTGAGAAAAATTTTTATTTTTAGACTGAATTTGATCAATTGAAGACGTATCGGAAACTTTTTCCAGCCAGGCTATAAAGTCAAATAAAATTGTGGAAGTGTAAAATTTTAGGAGCGGAGAGGGGCCTACCTAGGCTACAAAGGCCTAAATAGGCCCCAAAGCAACATATACAGGGGCCTATCTAGTGCACAGCTGGCTACAAGGGCCTAAATAGGCCCCAAAGCAACATGGAAAGGGGCCTATCTAGTCCAGAGCTGGCTAACATGGGCCAAAATAGGCCCCAAAGCAACATGGAGAGGGGCCTACCTTAGTCCACAGCAGGCTACAAGGGCCTAAATAGGCCCCAAGGCAACATGGAGAGGGGCCTACCTTAGTCCACAGCAGGCTACAAGGACATAAATAGGCCCCAAAGCAACATAGAGATGGACCTGATCTAGTGCACAGTCTGCAGCAAGGGCCTTAACTGGCTCAAAAGCAACATAGAAAGGGGCCTATCTAGATCCACAACACGCTACAAGGGCCAAAATTGGTCTCTTGAGGGAGTTTGGACGCGTACAGGCCTACCCTTCCTCCTAGTTTGAAACAGAGGATTCGTCCCCAATCGTTTTCTGGAACCATTGCCATTTTTAGACGCATGGTAAGGCTCTGTAGCCATTCTTGAAACGTCATTTTGATTGAATCATAGTCAAAAACTGGCAGATCTGCCACAAACTTGAGCATATTTTGGAGCTTTTGGGGGTCGTAGGCCGGGGGTAGGGGTTGTGTGTGGATCATTTTCCCACCAAAGCTGCTAGGGTTCGTATACCCCGGTACCGGTCCAAAATTTGTCACTTGTGCATTTGGAAAACACTGCCCCGTCCGTGACTGTATGTCCCCGTATATGTTTGTAAAGTCCGCATGCTGAGCAATATGAGGGCGCCCTTGAGTTTCCCAAAATCTAGGAGTGGGTGATGATAACTGTCTCATTTGAACGAATGTGACCCCGGGGCCCATGGATTGATTGAAATGCCGACCATGTGAAACGGTTTCCTTAGGCTCAGTAATCCCCGTAGTTGTACAGAAAACTACCGACGGTCCAGTTTCTATTGGACATTTATTTGCCTGCGTGTATATATATGTCGGCTGTGTACAGTATTCGTACTGTTTTGTCAGCATTTGTGGGGGACAGAAGTCGGGGTATTTTGGAATCGTAGCTGGAAAATTTGTCCTTGAACTATTCGGTGGTTTTAACCCATTCGACACAAGTGCATCAAATCCAGTCTCTGCTGATGGGATTCCGTGCGCTCCCCGGACGTTAAACGACCTTTGGGTTTTTTCTAGATTTCTTTGATTTTGATCGTCACCCTCTTTGCCCCCTAGTTCACTGTTTTGATATTGGTTGTATTCGTTATTTTGGTTTTGTTCATTTGGTGCTGGGGACACGCGGCGAGCCCCGGTAACTACATGTGGGACTTGCCATTTCATCAATATTTCAGTTTGGGGGGACACCTGAACACTATTTTCTCGAGTCACAGTTTGCACAAAAGGTGACTGGTAGGTTCCCAAATTTTGGTCTGCTCGGGGAGGGATGTGGGCTAGGGTTTGGGCCATTTGCGAGAAAACCCCAATTTGATCTAACTGTTTGTCTGGATTTCGAGTCCGACCCGTCCCCATTTTCTGTCTTTCCAGCCAATTGCGCACCCAGCGTTCGTGTCTAGTTCGGGTTAGAGGCCCATCCTCATATTCAAGGTCTGGTCCTGGTGGGGTGCCCACATACTGTTGGTTCGAGGGTATGGGGTCGGGTTGTCTGCCCACAGCTCCCGGGACTGTCACCGGGTTTGTGCCACTAGGCACCGTTTGTGCAAGCGTGCTCATTGACGCAGGGGGGACTGAGGGGAGCTGTGAATTTCGGTTGGCAATCATTGACTGGTTCGCTTGGGGCGGCGTTCTGTGCATCATTTGTCACACAAAAATGAAAAAAATCTAAAAACTGAAAATTTGAGCAAATTTAGGGTCAGGAATTAGGACCTGGTACTCAGCTGATATAAAAGGTAGCTTCTTGCAACTTTTTGTGCAGTACCTTTATGCTATTAGGTCACTTTTAGTATTTAATTGCAATCGTGAAATTGATTATTTTCGTCGATATATTGATTTTTAAGTTTCCACTAAAATGACCAAAATTTAGCTTCGAAATAGTATATATTTCAATTTTTCAGCAAAACGGTTGCAAATAGCGTTTTGATTTTGCACTAGAAATGTTTGCCGTAGTCGATTTGACCATATTCCACTGTTTTCCGACAGAAATTTGAAAGCTAGAAAATTTTCGTATCTTGAAATTTCAAAATTAGTGTTTCAACAGATTTCTGAGATCAAATTTGAGAAAATTATCAGCCCACAAGCGTAACCAGGCGGTTCCCCAAGGGAACCAAAAAAGAAAAATCTACACACAGGACCGGGTGGCCACCTAGGCCCTCCCCGTAATCTACCGAACTAAAAAAATAGGGGGAAGCTAGCACCAGCAGTATACACTTCAATTTAGTTCACTACGTCACCTATGACGTAGTGGTGATTTTCAAATTTCACGGTTTTTGTCTAAGTCTGAGGCAGAAAAATTTTTGGGCAGCACTTTCCCTTAGAAAATTGCCCTATGGGGTGCTGCACCGCGTCCAAAAATGAAAGAAAATGCAAAAAATTTACACAGCAATTCAAAATCAATCAAAAATGGGCAAAAATTTCAGGATGCACTGAAAAACGACTAAGTCTGAGCCGTAAAAATTTTTGGGCAGCACTTCCCCTTAGAAAATTGCACTATGGGGTGCTGCACCGCGTCTATAAATGAAAGAAAACACAAAAGTTTACACATAAATTCAAAATCAATCAAAAATTAGCAGAAAATTGAAAATGCACTGAAAAACGACTAAGTCTGAGCCGGAAAAATTTTTGGGCAGCACTTCCTTTTAAAAATTTGCACTATGGGGTGCTGCACTGCGTCTAAAAGTGAAAAAAAAATGCAAAAAATTACACGGATTCAAAATAAACAATCAGAAATGGGCAAAAATTTAAAAAAAAAATTTAGTAACTCAAAAGTCACCAAAATTTTGTGTAAACTTGAGGGGGGAATTCCGGATTCTCGGGAACAGGATTCATTTTGCTTACAAAAATTTTGGGAGCCTATTCTGTGCTTTTCTTGACTGCTTTCCTTCCCATAAGGCCCCTTTCCGGGCTCTTCCAATAAAATTCACAGGTAAACTTAGTTTTCAAAATTTTCCGTAGGAACAGAAAAAATTTATCGGGGAGCTGCCCAATGTTCTGTATAATCGATAGTGACCAGTTATTCACAAACAATTTTCACAGGGGAACAAAAAAAATTTCATCAGAATTTTGACTAGGGCTTAGGAGCGATCTCTCCGGGCTTCCCGCGTGAACCAGAGTCCTGTCACGGTCGCCAGATGTTAAACCCTGAACCGGGAGGCTCTCTGACTCAAGGCAGTTTCCTACTTCGCGAACCAAGCGATTTGGCCGTGCGCCTAGAGCCCTCCGGTGCAGAGAATAACGCCTAACTCCGGTCTAAAAGTGCGGTTTATGTCGACTGAAAAACTCCTGGGACAGGTCCGGGATCACACAGGCGTCCCGCAGAGATCGCAAAGCCCTCGATAAACAAGACTAACTACTTGACAAAGACAGAAATAAAGTCGGAGACAAATTAAAAATTGACGATTCACTATTGACACCAAAAACAACTAAATATCAATTTTACAGAACAGTGGGCAAAATTTATAATAAAAACATTATAAAAACGGGAGAATTTACTACCTAAAAAAACGTGTGCGCACTCACAATCGATCCCTATCCCAGTGCGACACGTGCCCCCTCTACAAACTTACAAATTTTGAGCGTCCGGGAGAGAAAAAGCGACCGCTCTTCTTGCCGGTCTGCCGCCAAGCCAACTCACTGGCTAATTTACACAACAGGAGAATATGAGATTTTGTAATTCAATTTGCATAATAGTAAATGCTCCCAGACAATAATTTACATTTATCTAACATAATAAAAAGGTTAGTGTACAATTAAATAACAGTTTGACATTATTATAAGTTAGATTATTATATGTAAGTTTATAAATGTGAATAGACTTGATGGTTGCTGTTTTTTGAACTTCGAATCTGCAATGCATGGCAGCCTTTCGTGATGTAGGTTGACTGTATGTATTACGTAATTTATAAGTTGAAACTAAACTACTGCCAAACTGAAATTTTAAGCAAGAAATGTGAATATTTAACATTTATAAAATAAGAATGAATACATTCTCGTTGTGGAAATGTCAACCTCCGATAGTGTCAGCCCTCACGGTTACAACATACCTACCTAACTTAGCCTACGTGTTGGCTTTTCAGCCGTGACACTTCTCGCATCGAACTGCAAAACTGAAAGCGCCGGAGTGGGATCGAACCACTTACATTCGGATTCTGAATCCATAGCTCAACCAACTGAGCCAACCGGTCGCTGCTAAACAAGGCATTCATAAAACAACAAAAATTTGTCATGGAGCTAATCAGCAGAGCAACTGTATCAGCAATACGACTCTATTTGATGTCATCTTGAATGCTTTATCAAATTGCGTTGATTAAATTTTCACTAATCGAATCTTAGATTATGCATGTGAAGCTGCAGCTCTGTCGCACACAAAGAAGTGGTGTACTTTAGTTAAGTTATGATGTTTTCTAACAGGTTCTCATTAGTACAACGGTTAGCACTCTGGACTAGAAGTCCAGTTATGCGAGTTCGAATCTCGATGAGAATTTAACATTTTTATTAACGTTTTTAAAATATAAGTTTTGAAATTTTAACTTGAAAACCTGTTTAAAATTAACCAATTTTTGCTGTTTGAGAATCTTTCAGGCAAATGAACTACAGTAAATCTGTCAGCATTGTGTATAGGTTTGGTGGACTTAAAAATGATTTTATCCACAGATAATGGCCACGTTTAATATTTCCTCTGGAATATTGACACTCAGGTCTCACAGTTTGATCAGTTCTCACCCAGCAGAAGAGCTTGTTAATCAGATTAAACTGACTTTCACGCTAATGCTAAGCGTGCATGTCAAATGTCGGACTTAAGTATGTAACTGACTTACTTTAATTCATTTAGTCCGTTTAGTTAGCTATTTTCATTCCTAAACCTCGTACTAAAATTAGTCCAGTTCGTTTAATCCGGTAAAGGAATGGGCCCTGAGATTAGTTGCACTTATGCTGGCACACTTCCATAGCTTTTGCCCGTGTCCCATTCATAATCATAGTAACACTTTCCAACCATCTGCGCTCAAACTGAGGTCTCAATTGAAGAATCACTTGTCAAATGAGGGGTAATTTCATGCCCTAACCAAGAGCTAGTCTGTAATTGAACCAGCCTTGCTTCCAAGAATTTTGCGCGCGAAAAAGTCTTGTCTTCACAAAGTTCCAGAGCACAGTTAATTAGGCGGCGCAGCAGCAAACTAAACTAATCTGTATGTCTCTGAAGCGAGTTCTTTCTTGGCGTGATACGACCTTACAGTTACTCATTCCCCTGGTGATCCTAATAGGCTGTGTTCTGGAACTGTTTGTAATTAAGATTGTACTATTCACGAAGTGTCTTGATGCAAAAAGATGGTGGTTCACTAAGGGTCTATTCTTTTACCGGACTAAACGGATTGGACGTATTTTAGTCCGAGGTTTTAGAATGAAAAATCGGACTAAACGGACTTAACGAGTTGGTGGCTTACTTTTAGTCTGACCCCATTCCAAAAATACCACTGGACTAAACGGACTTAACATGCAAAGTCCGTTTCGTCCGATTAAAAAGCAGCGCGCTAGAAGTTAAGTCCGTTTAATCCGGAGGTTTTGGAATGGCATTTTTAAGCTTAATTTTTTAACCTTTTAGTCCGATTATAATTAACCCTTTAATCCGGTAAAGGAATAGGCCTTGACGTATATAATAATGTACAAGATCAGATGATTCTTTCGTAATTTTGCCGGCTGCACGGTCTGTAGGTACAGCTGTAATGAATCGAGTAATCGACCATTAGGAGTAGGGATCCTGGTTGTGATGAAAAAGCTCCTGCAATTCGAGCAATACTTTTTTGCAAATTTCAAAAGTTCTCAAAAAATTGGGCATACGGTTGATTGTTAAAAATGGCTGCTTTTCCTTAAAAATTTTACAAAAATTTGCAGAATATCCGCTATTATTAGTCGATAAAAAGCAGGTTCTTCCAAATTTGGCCGAAAATGCTCCCAATCTACATACAACCCCATTATATTTATGATATAATACAAATATAAATATAATATGAGATATATTTGAACTCAAGAAGGTTAATTTAGACCTACGGGACGGTCTGGTGGTTAGCATTCTCGACGTCGACGCAATGACTTCAAATTGGATGGTCGACACATCCCATTTTCCGTTTTTCTAAAACCAAGGGACAATTCCTTTACCGGGTTAGTTTTAATCGGACTAAACGGATTAATAATTAAACTTACATTCATTCATTGTCATTCCAAAACATCCGGAATAAACGGACTCGACTTTTAGCGCGCTGCATTTCAGTCAGACTGAACGGATTTAACTATGCTCGCTAATGTTAACCGGGCATGTTAAGTTCGTTTAGTCCAGTGGTAGGAATGGGGTCAGACTAAAACATGATCAGGCCGCTGACTTATTTTAACTCGTTTAGTCCGTTTAACCCGATTCGCATTCCTAAACCTCCGACTAAAATAAGTTCAGCCAGTTAGCCCGGTAAAGGAATGGACCGTGAGAATCCGTCTACTTCAATTTTTCAGCGTTGGAGTAATCGCGAAATTTTTCAACGTTTTTGCAACAGAACTAAAAAATATGAAGTTTTCCAAAAAAAGCAATGTTAACGTTGCACCAGCCTTTACTTGCACAACTTAGACATTCTGACTTTTCTCTTGAAATAAATTGCACAAACGCGAAAGTGCTAAATTTATTAACCAAGATTAATCTCAACAAACAGTTTTATCAGATTTCGAAATGTAAGGCCCTTTTTTGCCAAAAAATTTGACTATTTTGTTTCTGCAAGTCTTTTACCTGCATTTTTCTGCTGCCGCTTTTCCGTGCAAAACAAAAGTTTTATAATTTTTTTCTGGGGTCCATTACGGCTATGTTTTAAACTAGTATATATTTTACTTTTATAGTAAAGTAAAATATTAGTTAATATACTATGTAGTATTAGCATATTAATAGTATTTAGTATATAGTTTACTATTTACAGAATAGCTTATAATTTTGCTGGCTGACTGGGCAGTGGGCTGTAAGTTACACACAGTACCGAGTACCGACCAAAATTGCTTGCTACAAACTTCGGAGTCAAAGCGGAGTCTGGGTCACTTGATATATATAATATATATAATATGAAGTTATATATACACTTGAAGTTTTAGCACGTGCGTACGCGCGCACAATATGATGGCTAGATAGCGCATTGTGATCTTAACGAAATACCCGTAAATGATATATATGGTTTAAGTGCGTATACAAATGAACTCATATAGTTTTGTTATGTTGTGTTTTTTGTGTACATGTATTATATATATTACAATTACTGTATTATAGTTTTGGTCTTGTCGTGTTTTTTGCTTTTGGTGTATATATTTGTATTACATTACTATATTAAGTGTACTGTATATACAGTATATACATATATATATATATATATATATATATATATATATATATATATATATATATATATATATATATATATATATATATATATATATATATATATATATATATATGTATGTATATATATACTCAACTCCGGAGTCAAGTGATTCCGGCTCCGCTTTGACTCCGGAATCTGTCGCAAGTAATTTTGGTCGGTACTGTTCTTCATATGAATCGAGCCGCAACCTAATGAATATGAGCCCACCCATACAAGTTTTTACTATCATTAACTTGACTAATGACTACCCGAGTGAAAAACCAAGTGTTCCTTGTTTTAAACATTTTGGTGTTTCCGCGACAACAAAAGTTTTTGTCAGTTAGGCCTTTTTGGCAGTTGGTTGCTTTCTTCAATTATCTTGAAGTGGCCCAAGTTCCGTTGAGTTATGCGCGTCTGCGGCATTAATATTGACCAAAAACATTAATACATAAATTCTGACCAGAAATTGCTGAACCCTGAGAAAAAACGAGTGGCGTGATTTTTGTGACTACTCGCTGTACTATTGATGCTTGCAATTCGTTCTTTTCGTAATGAAATCGCGTGTTTCTTTTTGTTTCAAGGTCCAGCATTTTTTGGTCAGACTTAGTACGCTGTTAATACAACTTGGATAGGAACTTATGTGTTCATCTTTCTTATTTGATTTTACATTTATTATGACATTTGTCGTGACGGTTTCAAACGATAAGGTATAGCTAAAGGCAAATAGAGATTAACTATTCATTAAACTGTACAATATTAATTTAATATACGACATATTTTGTCTTATTTTGGTTATTTCTGGATGTGAAACCTAAATCGTCAGAGAAATTGCTGCATAACAGAAGCTTAGGCATGTGTCATTTAGCCTGAAAAGCTATGTGACATCTACAGCCCTCATTATATATTAAAGCTTCCCAATGAAGTACGAATAAAAGTGGTACAGTGCCATTTTGCATTATTAATTTTTCCATAGATGCCTCTGCAATTTCTGTAAACCCATTTGTTTCAATGAACTTGTTCGAAAACATAGACAAACATCATTTTGGAAGTCAGTATGTAGTCAATAAGTCAAATGGCTAAAAGAAGGCACAAAAGCGTTTTATGTTAAACCTCAATTCAGAAACATCATTCGAAATAAAATGTTGACTCAGTGTTCGATTACTTCAAGACTTCAGTTTGTGCAAGAACAACACGGAAACTTGTGTTCTGGTTATAGCCTAAAGACTATTCCATCAGAATGATAATTTTATTTGCTGTCATACTGGCTGTTATTCACAAAAGATTAATCCGTCACTGCGTAATGTCGTTCAACATTGTTGCATAATAATGACACTGGTGAAACCTGTCGGCGTTATGTTTCACAGAATCAGTTACTTAATGCCTTGGGTATTCTAGTGAAGCCTGTTGGTGTTATGTTTCACATGTGTAGTTTATAGCACGGTGTAGAGTGCTGTCAGCAATTTATACGCACTGTTACGCGAAGCTTCAAATTCAAGCCGGTGGCCAACTGGCCAAGTGGCTGAGCAGAACAGTCCTGGCCTAAAACGGTCGCCGCAGAGTACATGTCGATCCGAGGCGAATAGGCTATAGCCCCCCCCCCCTGAAATCAAGGCTTGAAGGGACTATTTCGGCCCGAGCATCGTTCCTTATAATTAGCTAGAACAGGGAAGCGTGTCATCTCTTCCATATTATGTATGGTATAAGCAGCAATCTACACATCACTATGGCTATACCAGGTAGGTATACTCGACAAAAGTCAGGTAAACTACAGCTATGGCCACAATTACCAGTCATAAAGAGGTCTGTTAGACTGGTGATATATACATGAAAATGTACCCACTGAAAAAGTAGGTGTTAATGGCAGGTACAAATATTATAGTGTAGCTCCACTTCCTGGAAAGCTTTCGCTTCCTCCACGGCTTTGGATAGGTTGATATAAAAATTTCAAAAAAGCCTGAGCCCAGACTAAGCTTGTTGGTGTGGGACTAAGCGAGACTATGTAAATTCTAATAAAAATAAATTAGAGTGTTTTTAAAAACAACCATTCATGACTGACGAATTTCAGGTGCTTCCTTCACATGTGCAGTATTATCAACAGTATATAATAGGCAACAGTATGACACTCTTCCTTATTCTAGCTAATCGGCTAGAACGATGCTTCGGCCGAAATAACTGTTTTACGCCTTGATAGGAGGGAGTACCACCACCTTATTTGTGCTGGCGGTCTGCTGAAACGAGGTGGTACCCCACCCCATCTGAAAACAAGGCGTAAAACGTCTTTTTCGGCCGGAGCATCGTTATGGCCGAATAGCTAGAATAGGGAAAAGTGTCATACTCTTCCCTATTAAGTTACTCTAGTTATTATTTCACAAATCAAGTTAATTTTATGATTTTCGGACAAAATTACCTATATATTACAAACTACATAACTGAGTCAGCTTTTGTGAAAAAATTAGCTAAATATATTTACTTAGCATTCAAGATGAGAAGTGATGGTTTCTAAGGTCCTTATCCAAAATTGGATTTAACGGATTAGATTTAAAACAATTTTGCAAATAACACAGCACAAAATAAAACTATCCGGCTGAAAGTTTGCATTACACGTCTCACATAGATTATCTATAAGTGTGCCAAGTTTCGGGCAATTACGTGCACATGACGCTGTGTTATTGACAAAATAAAGTTAAATTTAATCCGATAAATCCAATTTTGGATAAGACCCTACCTATAACTAATTTTTTCACTGCTTTTAATATTTTGGTTTCGTTTTTTGTTTTGTTTGTACAATTCTGCTGTTTAAAGTTAGCGAACTCACGCATTTTTTGTTTTGTTGGTATATATATTTGCAGTTTGCACAATATGTTCCTGTAAGGAATTTTATACATGGACTTTTTCGATCGTCAATAAACATAACATAACATATGTAAACTACAAACTAACCTATCGAAATATCTAATAACCACAACAATCTTGAATATTTTCAAAACAGGCTAATTAATTGGTATTTTCGAAGCAGCTTCGTTTCAATTCTGACTAGAGCTAAAACTCTAAGATCTAATTTATTTGTTAATAACTACAAATGTGTTCTAGAAGGACCTACTATATCATCAGTCTGTGTTTTTGACAGTTAAGATATGGAAAACATGTAATTTTTAAAAGCATGCTTTTTTTAAATATCATTACCCGAATGGTACAACCAAGCGTAATTTTTATAATTTCAGTGTTTTTTTCTTCTAATTTTCGTATCTTACGGGCCATTTTTGAGTTATATTAAATAAATATAATAAATTGTCTCAAAGTTGAGCCACTAGATCTGCAAAATATAGATCACCAACTAAAAGTTTACGTACTTCTAGTTTTGTTATATAGGTGTTACGGTGAATTGGGTTGGATTTCAAAGACTAGCAGGACTCATCAGGAGTTACTAGCAACACAAATGTTAATCTAATCCGTTTAATCCATCTTTCAGCCAGTAATATTATTATTGCGGTTTTCAAATTTTAAAAACTATTAAGTTTAACTCTTTTAGTTTAAGTTTGAGTTTATATACCTATTCGATTTCAAGCCTAATAGTTACTTCCAGATACAGGTTTTCCGGGGAATTAATACGGTTTACATACACAACTTCGACGCCACGTAACATCGAATTGTCAAAACCAGGGATTAAATAGACAACCTCGAACTAGGGCAATACATAACGTAGACTGGCAGCTAATTTTTTCCTTTAAATTTTTTTCCATTATTTCCCAAGTGAAGTAATAGGAATAGGTTTACTATTGTTTGAATTTTTTAAAAGTACTAAAAATTAGTAAAAAATCAAATTATTAAACAAGTTTTATTATAACTGTAAAAATTGCCCCACCCCGAAACTTCATCTTACATAAATCCGCCTCTAATTGCCACATAGTAATGACAATATAGCACATGTAAGGGCACAAACCGCCATACTCATTATGCAACATAAAACTTCGTTGTCGGGAACATCAAAGAAATCTATGGGCCTTATCCAAAATTGGATTTAACGGATTAGATTTGAATTAATTTTGCTAATAACGCAGCACAAAATAAAAATAGCTGGCTGAAATTTGGCCCCACACGGCTCACATACAGTACCTCGGCATGTGCCAAGTTTCAATAAGTTACGTTTAACTGACGCTGCGTTATTGACGAAATAAGGTTAAATCTGATCCGATAAATCTAATTTTGGATAAGACCCTATGTCGTTTATTTAAGTTGTTGTAGCTTAGAAATCGTGGTCTAGGCTATGTGTGGTAGAGGCTGTGTATGTACGCGTACAGTACACTATTTTTTCACAGTAGCATTTTTTGTCAAAAATAACAGTTCCTTACTTTATGTTTTCTCGCAGCGGCCTTTCTACGAACATTCCTTCGTATTTTCCACAAAACATGTTTATTTAATGCACAGCTTTTTCCCTGCAGTCACATCAAAACATCTAGCGGCATCATTAGTCTCTGAGCCGTAGAATTTCCTAATTTGCGCTGCTAATAGATTTAGTTTTTGCGTCTGACATGTGTATCAACTCAAATATTCAGTACGTTATACTATTGATATGTTATTCCTTTTCAGCTCTTCATTGCTGTGGTGGTCGATCCTTACAGTACTGTGTGCAAAAAAAGTTCCCTGTTCATCGGCGTACGTAGAGCTTCATCCGTCGCGAAAAGTGACCACGATTGACCGAAAAATGACGAACAAAGCATTAAAGTGAAAAAGTGAAAACTTATTGTTAGTCACTTCCTGGCCACCGTTCGTCACTTCGCAAAATTTGGTCACTTTTCGCGAAGGATGAAGCTCGTCGTACGCTGACGAAAAGAAAACTTTTCTATGCAGCGTATTGCACTTACAGCCGTAAGCGATAGCCTAGTTCATACCAGTCCCCAACTGTCAGATTTGTTTGTGAGACACGTGACTATCCAAGCTTTTATCTGATTGAAAACTCGAATCTGTCAACTCCATAATATATACGAATTGAACAACATAACAGTGCGCACGCGCGGTTACGGACCTATTACCTTACACACGCGATCCGTATCGAAAGTTTCGAGAAATCGAAAAGTTAATACAGTACCGTGCGCAGATAAGTTTCCTGTTCGTCGGCGTACGACGAGCTTTATCTTTCGCAAAAAGTGACCAAATTTTGCGAAAAGTGACGAACGGTGGCACGAAAGTGACGAACAAACAATTTTCTGGTTTTTATTTTTTTATTGAAAGAGAGCACTTTTTAAGGAAAATTTTTGTTTGTCACTTTCCGGCCAACCTTGATCACATTTCGCGACGGATTAAGCTTTTTTTGCTCAGTACTGTATGTACAGTATCTACTTATCTAAAAAATAGCAGATATCTAACATCGCGAGAACATTGCCAAATTATCTACAAACTATTTGCTAACCTTTTGTTATGAGCATACCACAAATATCTGTGGATACTGGATATGTACCCAACCTATACTTTGTAACAAATTACTAACTTTTTATCACTTTCCTACCACTTATCAGCGCACTATGCCTTATTATTCTGAGAGGTATATTACAGACAAGCTGCACGCTGATTGGTTGCCCTTTTAAGGAAAGCTGCAACCTGCAAAGTGACCCATTGGCGAGATACTAGGTATTATGTACGTACTCTTGAGACAGTAGCTTAGGCCCGGTTCACACGGATGTACTTTTTGCTTTTTACTTTTGCAGTCTAGCCAATCAGAACGCTCTAACAGAAGTTGCGCCCGTTGAGCTATTGTGTAGATTTGCTTTTTGACATACAACTTCGCCAAAACCAGCCAATTAAGTAAGTAAATGTCTTAAGTAAAAAGTAAGCCTTTGTGACCACTTTTGCAAAAGTAAAAAGTATAAAGCAAAGACTACAAAGTAAAAAGTATAAAATAAAAAGTAATAAATACAAAAGTAAGTGTGTGTGAATCGGTATATACACACACACATATGCAGCTGCCAGTATGATTAGGCTCTAGTACGTCACAAGTGTACAAGAACAAGGATTTTTAGGTAATAAGCTATCCATTCTAAAACTAATCTATATAATTCAGTATTCTGTTCCTTGTGCAAATAAAGGCGAGCTATGAAGTTTTCCAATTAAGCTTCAAAGGTGAACCAAACCCCAACGTTCGGCCTAAAAGCTATTAAATGGCTTTGGTGTATTTTGTTGAAAAAGTAAATTACTAGCTTTCCCCCAGGAGGTTATCATCCCCCATTTTTGCACCTCCACTTTGGTCCAAGTGGTTTGTACGCCAAGTCCAGTGAACTTCCAAATGCTCCGCATTAAGCCTGGTTCATACTTGTTCGTATTAGTTTTCGTTTGTCCGTGAGAACCGTTGTTTTGCCGACATTTCCACTGAGCTAATACCAAAGTTCACTAAATTACTAAATTCGTAATGAATTAGGCCATATTTCGTAACGAAATTACGTGCAATTCATAGGAAAACGTAGAACCAATGGTTTAGTAAAACCACCTTTGTGAAATCCCCCATGGAAGACAAGGAACTGCGAAAAGGTGTGCCAAAAATGACTGTATTTACACCGGTTTACAAATTTCTTATGAATTACAAAAAAATCACGCCACAACCGACACTTCGGACATTATTTTTTCTGACACTTATGTCTCTATCTCGAGTTTTATCCTTTAATTACTACAGCACCGTTATTAGGCATTCTTAGATAGTCTAAATATCTAGCTGTATTTGAGTACATTATTTTGTCCAATTCAAACAGTATATAATCAAAAGCTGTATTTGATTGATTTCAATGATTATTAAACGACATTAACAAATTTTAAATGTACTTCACTCATTTTTAATTACACGGATAATGTGAAATTGTATACAACGGCGGCTTAAAACGAATATGGTTTACAGAATTTGCATTAATAACCTGGAATTACAAAAGCTTTCAGCTGAAACTTCGGTCGTTTTATCAGAGCGGAGGTATATCCACCGAAACTGCTGGTCTGCTGGTTAATGGTACTAAACCGAAAGATTTCATGTCTTAATCTCCGAAACGTAAACGCCCCAAGTAACGCCTTTTGACACATGATTTTTATGATTATTCAACTGAGACTATTATTTGTCATGCCTGCCTATAAGGTGGTCAAACACAAGGGCCCGGCTTCATAATCAATGAATCAGGATTCATTAGCAACACTGATGCAACATAGAGAATGCGGCATAAGTTTGCGTTTACACATTGTATTTCTGCTAGAAATTTTAATGACAGGTCGCCAATATGTTAGTTAACATATGGTTGAAATCTTATGGAAGTATCTAGTGAAAATTACAGCTAACTTGAAGTCATGCATTAGTTGCATTTATAGTGCATTTTTTCAAGTTACTAACATTTACTAATATATGGAACCATGGAACTAATGAATGACTTTGACTTAGCTAGATTTTTGAGTGCATCAAGCAAACGTAACGAAATTTTACTCACACATTATGTAACATATATATTGCTAATTGGTCGTAAAAGTTTCTAGCAGAAGCGTTACGTAAATGCAAAGTTATAACTCATTTTCTTGATTACTGTAGTAGAGTTTAGAATACAAACCAACTAAGTAAACTCATACTTAGTTTACTGTAGTAGAGTTTAGAATACAAATCAACTAACTAACTCATACTTAGGTTACTGTAGTAGAGTTTAGAATACAAATCAACTAAGTCAACTCAGTTTAGATAGAATACAAAGTCCCTCAAGGGGCCTAACTTCCTATACCGAAGGATATACTTGTCACTTTTGACTCATGAGTAGTGACTACCCCGCTTAAATGGCTGGGATTTACAAGAGGTGCTTTAGCTTTAGACTTCATCTGAAACATTTTTTCGAATGAAATGAAACATCGTAATGATAATGAAAAATTCTTCCACATAGTACCTATTTCATCTGAGGTGTTAAACTTAGACTTGGTTCAAGTTATCAATTATCTAACATATGATTCAGCTTGATGTATATATATTTAAGTTATTAACTTCAAAAGTACTTTTTTGTCAAACACGTGTCTACTTTTTAGGAAACGTCTGTCAATTATGTGTTTTAATTGTCAGAATCGAAAAAATGATTTGTTTGTTTTAGAAGCTGTCATTATCCTATTTCCCTATGTGACTATAAGTGGTGCCATATATTTTCTAATTGCAACTGATCCGTTTAATCCGATTAATCCGTTGTAATCCGTTTTATTCGCTATGAATCGTACTGTACATACGGTTGCGGAAATCCGTGAGATGTTACGCCAAGTGCAAACGGTGTCGTACAGTGCCGCAGAATCTGTTGGCCTGACGTCTGCCTACGCCATTATATCCCTGCTGGGCACCATTGGAAATGGGTATGCGGATTAGTCTACAACAATTCCTTTTTAAGATGTTTTGTTTTAGTGGTTTGGTTTGGGGGTATTGTCCTGTCACGGATAAAGATTCCCCCCGAAAATTTGTCCCCCCGGACACTTTTATCTGGATAAAAGTGTCCCCTTTTGAATAATTGTGTCCCCCCTCCCAGACACTTTTATCTAGATAAAAGTGTCCGGGGGGACAAATTTTAGGGGGGACACTTTTATCCGTCACAGCCCAACCTGACCCTCACAACGGCTTTCAGCCACCCAAAATGGGCGTAGTATTGGTTGAAAAACTCGCGTAACACCCCCCACCCCCCAAGTCGAGGGCTCAACCCTCAGATTTCCTTCGTTGCACATGTGAGCTTAAGGGGGGGGGCTACCCAGGTCAAAAATCAAAGTTCTCCAATTTTGCTTATTTTCACATATGTTACTCCCCCAAGGTACCCCAACCTCAGATAAGAACAATTACGCTTGAAGGTGCACTTTTGGTTCGGTGCCTTTGTCAGTGTATTTACATAGGCCAAAGCACGCAAAAAAGCCTAAAAGTAGCCCTTAGATGGACAGTTCTAACACAAACCACATTAAACCAATCAAGCTGAAACTTGGCATAGTAGTAGCTCACATGTATGCGCAAAATCGTATGATCCGGATTTTCGATATGTATTTTCAATTCTAAAATCGAGGGCGAAATGTGAAAAAATGGCCGTTTTTTGGGCCCGCCAAATTTGAGTGATTTTACATTTGGTGTCACTGCTCAGGCCATGAGCAAAAATTTAAAAAAATGGATCATAGAGGTTGAGATATGACATTAGGCTATCGAATCATGTAAAAATCAGCTTCGTCAGTATTAACAAAAATTTCGAGTAAAGGAACGCTTTGTGAGCACAAAAAACTTTTTTTTGCAGCTATGATTTACACGTAAAATTTAATTTTTGGGCGCCCCTAGTAAAAAATTGGCAAAAGCATTGGTTCTAGTTTGTTACATCTGCGACGCGCCTTCCCTGGGGCTACATTGTGTGCAAATTTGAAGCGAATCGGAGAACCTAAAATTTTCACTTATACAGGTAGCCCCCCCCCCCTTAAGGGGGTAATTGCGTTTTTAGGGTTTTTTTAAACTATGTACCATAACTGCACTTAACCTCAACAAAAACTACAGCGGTTTTTTTTACATTTTTATACACCTTCTAGCTTTAAAAAAACTATATTTAAAAGCAGATTATCTTTTGCAATTTTACTGCTGCTATCATTTGAATACACCCCATCAGCGGTTTTTCCTGTTGGGCCACAGCCCAACAGGTCTTTAATTTTGATTCTGGAAACCTAACACTGCGCTAGCGTTAAAGTGTTCATGTGCGGGGTGTGTTTTACACGTCTTCTACCGTCGATTTGCATCCGTCACTACCAAATGCCTTGTATTTTCACTGTCTCGTCTTCTTACAGATCATTATTAGTGGTAGTCGAAAATGCAAAAGTTAACAAAAGAATGAAGCACAGGGAATTGAAGCAGTCACCTCTAGGTTAGAAAACTAACACACTAACCACTCAACCACAGAGATTCCTGAAACTTTATGCTTTAACATCAAGTAGAACTTGAACTTCTATTCGAAAAACAAATACAGTGTTGCTTCCAAAGTGACACAGAGACAGAACAAGTTAAAATAAAAATTCGTCAGTAAATTTTTTTAAAAATTTTAATGTTAATCCCTATGCTGCAGAGCATAGGGATTAACATTAAACTTCACAATTGAAAACCTTTTGACGGAGATTTTGCAGTTTTAGTGGCTGCAAAAATATACGCTTCTTATGAAGACTGAATCAGTGCACTTTAGCTGACCCAACAGGTTTACGATGGCCTCTGGTCAATGTGCTTGAAAGTCTATGCTTTATACTTACTGAAGCTTTTGCCGCAGATTGAGCTTGTTTTGACTAATTTTTGCGCCACAGTTATGAAACTCAAGATCAGCCAACAACAGTTATGCACTGACATAATATATCCCCACCCGTTTTTTTGATATAGTTGATAAGTCGTTTCTACGTTGAGAAAATGACAGTTTTATGCAAAAATCACGTAATTTGACTTTTCTCTAAAATTTTCAAAAGCCCATAACACCGACTCTACAAACTATTTTTAGAAAAGGAAAAAAACAGGTGGGGATATTTTCCTAAAGATAATGTGGTTAAAGTTTCGAAGCCGTAGTCCGTTTTTAGCTTGAGTTCTGTGGGCGCAAAAATTACACTGAAATGTCAAAAACCACGAAAAGGACATTACCCCCTTAAGCCTAGTTCATAGTAGTGCGGAACTGTCCGTAGTTGTCCGTGTCCGAGTCCGTGTCCGTGTCCGGAAGCTTGTCCGTAACATTTGTCCGTGTCCGTGTCCGCAGCAGCATTAATTCATACTTCTACGGACACTCTACGGACACAGAGTATCCATAATAAAATAACGCCTACACATTCTGCAGTGTACCAAGCGTGTAAAAATGCAAGCTTGGAAAAATCAATAAAAACGTTCTAAGCACACTAAAATGAAGCTACTGAGCTGAAATTACGACCAATTTAACAAAATTTTGCAATGCGCGGAGGAAATTTATGTACACGCACCTACACGTGACTATAAAGGCTATAATTTGATTGGCTAATTCATTACGGACACGGACAAAAGTTGAACTGAATTCAACTTGCCTTCCGGACATCCGGACAGCCCTTACGGACACTCACGGACAAGTTCTTACGGACATCCGGACAACTGTGAATCAAACTACTCTTACGGACACGGACACGGACTCGGACACGGACAGCCCTTACGGACAACTATGAACCGGGCTTTAAGTGACAAGTGACAGTACTAAGTGCCAATTCCTAAAATAGATTAAACGGATCCTATGTAGATTAAAATTTGTTTTGCCAATAGCTCATGACATAGTTTATGCATTTATATCAATTATTTGTAGCACCTGTGTGCACACAACGTTGAGATAAGTTATTGGGCAAACAAATTTCAATCTAATCCGTTTAATCCATTTTAGGAATTGGTCCTACACTTCCAAAGCTTAAACTGTTTTACTATTTCAGGTTGGTAGTCTTCGTAGTGCTGAACAATGCGCGAATGCGAACATCACGAAACGTGTTTATTACCAACTTAGCCGTAGCGGACGTGTTTCTCTCGCTGACTTTGATCCCCATGGTTCGAATCCCGCAGATCAACGAGGGAAATTGGCACTACGGCGAATCCTTGTGTAAATTTTTCAACACTTTTTCCGGCACCAATATCTATTGCTCCTCTTTGACCGTTATAGCCATAGCGGCGGATCGGTATTATAGCGTTTGTACCGCAGCGGCTAAAGTGACAACCCGACGGGTGGTTATCATATCGACATTGATGATATGGGTGGTGTCGATTATATTTTGCATTCCCTTGACAATATACTATCGAATAGAACAAACCACCATCAATATAACCCAATTCGAGATGCTGATGAAAAGATATACCATTGTACGCGAAGGGGATAGTGATATAATAACGGTATCGGAAATCTGTCGATATATACCCAATCCCATTCAACTTTTGGTCACCATAACGCATTGTATGTTTTTGCTGCCCATACCCCTTTGCGCGCTGATGTACTATAATTATCGGTTGCACAATTTTCTGGGTCAAAATCGTGCCAGGCAGGCTAACTTATTGACCTCTCAAAAACTCGAACGGGAACGGCAACATCACAGGCGTCTTAGCTTGCTTTTGGCCATTATGGCTGCTAGCTACGGTGTCTTGTGGCTACCATTGGCCGCGTTTACGTGGTTCGACGACCATATAAGTAATATGGAGGATGTTAATATGGATTCCAAGACAATAGGTCTACTATTTCGACTGGACAATTACTTTCAATTGATTGCTTATTGTTCCCTGTCGGTTAATCCGTTTCTATACGGCTATTTCAACAAAAACTTTCGTCGCGAATTCAAAGCCCTGCTGTGTCACTCTGCCGATCCAAACAAAGAGCAAAAACAGAAGTTGGCGAATTCTGCGCCGAAAGCGAAAAAAACTAAACCCGTGCATCACCTAAACAGTCTGACCAGTAAATTCAGCCATTCTTACGCCGAAGCCGACAGCATGTATCATTCTTCAGATACAGAAATCACAAAGTGCCATCCTACCCGAGACACTTGTAAACAAACCACAACCTATTTGTAATATCAGAGTCAGTGTACTTCGTTTAATGCCTGTTAGGAATTGGGCTAGGGCACGGTTACACAATGGCAACCCGTGTACACGTGTATTTCAGGGGTCCACGGCTCACGTGTATATACAGTGTACACGTTGACTAACAGTGACTGCTAGTAACGTGTACACTGTATAGGTAAACGTGAAAAAAATGTACATACACGCTAAGGTTAATGAACACGGTTCTATGCGTGTACACGGTCGGACCTGTGTAATCGTGCCCAGCCTTAGGAACGGGAATAAAGATTGAACAATCGATAGCAGTTTTTTTACTTTTTAGTAATATTTGATCATCATAAACAGTGACAGACGTATTATATAGAAGCTATTCAAAAGCGTTTTAGCTAGAGTCCGAAAATAATAAGGTTATTCGTAAATTTCAGTCAAAAGTTAAAACGTTTTTTTATTAAAATTTACGCTTTTTAAAAATAATTTTCCGATAGCAAAATCGCTAGATTTTATTGTCTACGCAGAAAAGGTTACGAGTATTTTTCTCAAAAAAATTTGAAACTTACTGATTTTATTTTATTCCTGATCTACTATTATACCGTCATTCGTACATGTGTTGTATACACTGTAAAATGTTTGACCAAAATAAATTGAATTGTTACAATACAAAAATACAAATCGAACAAAGTCATTTTAAACGTCTTTGCAAAAATGCCAAGCTCAGTCCCCGAAACGTGGGTTTTCACTAACTAATAAACACGCAAATTATCAAATATATTAATTTACATGATACGACAACCTACAAATAACAATAAACTTTCAAAAATGTAACAAACATTCAAGTATCGGGGTCCGAACTTCGAGAGTTACTCTGGCCAAATTTCGAGGACAACCCCTAGCAAAAAAAACTAGTGACCGAAAGAAATGTTGCGCGATGTCATACTGAATTTTCGGTTGTAAATAAATAAGTCAAAAAATGTCGAGAGCCTCTTAAAATTTCTGACCCTACTCTTCGACTGACGGAAACACCGACCACTCAGACATGAATGTAGGATATATTTTCATAAAAGTAACAACTTTTTACTTGACAGACATGATATTACAACTGATTTTTCACCTTTGGAGCATATATACGTGGGAAAGTTCAAGTAGCTAATTCTCGGGGGGGGGCCCATTTTTCCCTTGCTAGCCGATTCACCAATTGTGCTTTAGTAAGCACCTTTCAAACATCCGGGGGGCGGTGAAGCACCTTTATGGGGAGGAGTGAACTTGCCTTTTTTTGGGGGGCGGGGTGACCTCTGACCCCCAAAACCCCCAGCCCCACACCCATGCAATATGCTCTGGAGCATTAAAAAAATTGGTTCTATTCTCAGATGAGAATTTTTTCATGATCAACTTGTGAATGTGAAAAATTTTTCATTCTTCCTGGTTAAGAAAAAGGCCATATAGACTACAGACCATAGACATTATACTGTTACCTGCTGACCAAAAAAAGGGTGCCCAAACTTAAGCCAGAGAAGCTACCCCAAAATTTCGCCCCCGTTAGATGTATGGTGTTGGTAAAACAAAAATTGTCTGTGAGCCGGTAGGCCCAAAACATTGGCAAAAATCAACGAAAAACTTCAACAAAACTGGAATAACAAATAAACAAAAAAACAAACGCATAATAACATCAAGTCCACAAACATAACGAAAATAACCATTTTCTATTCTTGCCAAAATACAGTGAAACCAAACAAGTTTTTGTTATACCGCCCGCTAGAGAAATCCGTTTAATCATGATACACTCTCTAGGTTAAATCCAACTTAGCAGTTGGCCCTAAGAGATGCATTCAAAATGAGATTAAAATCTATTAGAATTCAGCTCACTTTGATAACGTAGGTTAAGCATACAAAACGATGTCAAAACCTTGGGGGGGACCTCTCCGACCAAAATTTGGGGACCTTCCTCTTTCCGGATTAACCAAAAATACTCCAAATTTCACTTTATTTTCCAACAATGTGCCA
The DNA here is from genome assembly GCA_030248245.1 of Trissonchulus sp. WLG1_4. Lineage (NCBI taxonomy): Eukaryota > Metazoa > Nematoda > Enoplea > Enoplida > Ironidae > Trissonchulus > Trissonchulus sp. WLG1_4. The sequence goes on from JASANF010021100.1 coordinate 23,178, forward strand.
TTTTTACACTCCTACCGGGACATATCGGCCAAAACTAGTTAAATAGTCAGCTTCTTACAGACCAACTAACACCGGACTAAACGGATTTAACATACACGCTGAACTTTTAGCGCTTGTTAACAAAGAAGTCTGTTTAACAGTCCAATACAACAGCAGCGCGTTAAAAGTTAGGTCATTATTCAATTCTCTAGGCTCCAAAAAGTTTCCAATTTCGTTCTTAAAGTTTCTTCTTGCCAGTGTCGCTGTAATGCGCTCACTTCTACATCACCAGCTAGCTTCGCCTTTAATATTTCACTGACTATTGGCATTTTCTTCAGACTTTGAGCTTTCCACATTGTTGTTGTCTGTTGCATCGAGTTTTCTGCAAAAAAAACACTATTTTTTACTTTACTAATTTTACAATAATTTTATTAACAATAATTTGCTCGATGTTTTAAACTGGCTCATCCGTCACGACAAAAAATAGATTGAACAAATAATAGGGTTAAAATTTATACTCGCTTACGAAATTTTATGCAATGCTACGAGATTTTACAATAATTACAATACAAAAACACTAAGTACGCCAATTCGTGTTCAACTTCTTAGACGTATCATTACCTGGACTTACCTAAACTTTAAACATAAACCACATATTCTTGGTTTGGTTCCGGTTACTAAATGGATTTTATGTTTGCTAGTAGTTGTAACTACCTGCTATATTTATGCAATAAAACTTCCAACTTCATACTCCATTTCAGGCATACCGTAAGTTAAAACTATTTTAGACACACCGGAAATCCCCACATATTTTGCCGGCTGAACAAAATGGCTGTTAAGCCCGGTTCATACTTGTCCTTTAGGACACAGGGACAAGGACAAATTTCGGTCAGCTGCTGTGAAAAATTGACAAATGCGTTTGAGATAATTATTTGCATACGCTCTAGAAGTGAACTCTGCTATCGTCATGCAAAAAATTGGCACACTTGGCTATGCAGTTTTTCTGAAATCGCCTAGGGACAAAACTACAGGGACAAGGACAAGTATCACTGGACCCTGGACTCACGGAATTTTTGCCCGGCACATTGGGCCCCAGTTTGGCTCTGGATTAGGCTGGAATCGCAGCAGGCCGTCCAGGCGACTCTTAGGCTCGGCTTGGGGATGATTGGTGAAGTTGGCCTTCAATCTAAACTAATCCCAATAACCCCACTAAGCCAGCTAATCCGTTGTCATTGGCTGGGATTTACAGAAGGTGCTGAACTTAGACCCAGTCTAGGTCGAACATGGGATCATAAAGAAGTTTTTTAATATTTCTTTTGTTTGTGATTTTTATTTCATTCCAACAGCATGTTTTAGATCCAGTCTAAGGTAAACACCTTTTGTAATTACCAGCCTAATATTCCCAACTTTTTTGGGAAACTCGTCCCCAAGAACCAAAACATTAGCCAGACAGAGCAAAAAAAGCCTTTAATCAAACCGTAAGAAGTTGTGAAAGAATGTTTTTTCTCAGATTTTTTTTCAAAAATATGCCTTTTACGGCAACTTTTTGCGGTGTGATTTCAACGTGCGTTATTGCTATAATACCAATGTTGTTGTTGCTCAAAGTCGCACAATAGATTCCGCTGTGTGATAACATACAAAAACAACAACGACATTTACCAACAACAAACAACAAGCAGCAATTTTATGCAAAATTTATTGAGTTTTGATCCATGGTCAAAGCAGAATTGAAGTCATGACCAACAGTCAGTGCAACATATAATCGGTAGAACAGACATCAGCTGGAAAAAGTCCCTTCAAAGAAAGTTTGACCTGTCGCTCACATTTTTTCAACTTTTACAAAAGTTTTTTGGCATTTTTGTAAAACGTTTGTAAATTTTCCGTCGAATATAGTTTTAAATAATTATGTTGAACAACAATTTCCCTATCTTCTGAAATAAAAAAGAAAAAATGGGGTAGAGGATCGTGCCTGGGACATTTTGTGTGGACTTGGAGAATGCTTAATAACACTGCACCCAACAGAACCCCCAACTCTGGCAGCCCCAATTATTATTCGTATTAAGCCGTTAACATTTTTTCAAACAATGCAGGGATTAAACAATAAAACTTGATAGGCACCTTGCTCACGTGGCCAACTCGATGCCAGATTTAAACGTAGACCTTTTAAATCCACCTCATTCAACCCACACACGGTTTTCTGAAGTAGACCATGGTTTAATATGCCTCAAGCTTGGTTTATAGGTGTCCGTATTTGCGTCTATAAGCCAGTGCAGACTCATAGTTGTAAATGCAATCTGTTTGTATCTTCCAGTCTAGCTCATGCACCCAAAATTAGTCTCTGATTGACGAAACAGCAACTACTTAAACATTAAGCTTACAGCATAAACTACACTGTAATAAACGCGTACTCGAGGTACCAGTAAAACTGTTATGCCACAATAATTAAGATTTTTTGGCTAGAAAGTTGTTTTCAAATATATTTGAAACTGCCATCAAGGTGCGGTATACTTATTGGGATGACTTTTTCTTTTTTGTTGCTGCTTGTTTCGAATAATTCTGGAAGTATTTAAATTCACTATATACCTAGTTTTGGATAATTGCAGCGTCAGTCAATAAAAAACTATGTTTAGGGCTTTAAAAAACAATAGAAAACGACTAATTTGGCCATTTCAGCCCTACAGTAAGCTAGCTATCAATAACAAACCGAAGCTAGCTGGCTGGCCGCCGGGACAGCTCACACACGATCACACCATGTAGAAAAATTACACACAAACACGCGCACAAATTTTACACAGTGAATACATGTAAGACGTGCAATTTACGTAGGGCAAAACAAATGTAAAGTCCTGTCGCTACTGAGGTAGCGACAGGAAAAACAATTAAAAGAAAAGTTTCTTACTCTGGCTCTTTGGATAGTAGTTTCCGTGCGACGCTCTCTTCGGGTAAACAGTCAACTTTCACTTTACATTCCTTTGCCTAGAAAACAATAAAACATTAAAAGAAATCTGTACAAATATACAACTTGAACCCAAACCAAAATAATCCACAAAATAAATATTTTATTATTATGACAAAACATCTAAATTAATAGTTCAATATTACAGGTAATATCCAAACTAGGAGTCTTATCGGATTAGATTTCAATGTATTCAGTTAATAACACAGTACCAGGCTAACGTAATTTAATAAATAAACCGAGATACACTCCAATAATATATCCTTCAAAAAGTCTCAGCCAGCTGACAATATCTTCTGCAGTAATTATTAGCAAACGAAACTATATCTGATCATAGTATTATACATAATGTATGTATGTATGTGTGTGTGTGTGTGTGTGTGTGTGTATGTTATATATATATATATATATATATATATATATATATATATATATATATATATATATATATATATATATATATATATATATATATATATATATATACAGATGTACAATGGGGAAGAGTATGACACTCTTCCCTATTATGATTGATTGATTGATTAAATACGTATCCTATTATGTATATACTCTTGAGCTGATCCAATCAAATACCCAATTTAGTCACAGGCTAATGCAGTTTCATCTAATTGTCAATCGATAAAATATGTACCCAGCATCGAACGATATCCCAGAGGACGGACGGAGGGGCATCGGTTTTGATTGCCCGAGCAGCCGCGTGCGAGATCGACACCCGATAGCCCGCGTGCAGGAGAGCAGACCTGAATCATCCAAAAACGACCACAGCTTAGTTTATATACAGCACTTGCCAACGTTCGCCAGGCTAGGCTTAGGTTTAGCGGCCTAGGTTTAGGCTTAGGCTCAGTCTTAGGCTTCACCAAACAGAGTACAACAAATATTGTCCTAATCTAAAAATGAAGCCCTCAAGTAACGTGCGTGACGATGTTGAAACCTGATTGGTTCAGAGCCTGAAGCAACCTGAAACTTTTGTTAATACTGACGAAGTTGATTTTTGCATGATTCAATAGCCTAATGCCATATTTCAACCTCTATGATCCAATTTTTATAAATGATTTGATGTGGACTTCTAGAAAATCAATTGATTTGATTTGATTTGATGTGGGCTTCTCAAAAATAAATTGATTTGATTTGATGTGGGCTTCTCAAAAATCAATTGATTTGATTTGATGTGGGCTTCTCAAAAATCAATTGATTTGATTTGATGAGGCTTCTCAAAAATCAATTGATTTGATTTGATTTGATGTGGGCTTCTCAAAATCAATTGATTTGATTTGATGTGGCCTTCTCAAAAATTAATTGATTTGATTTGATGTGGGCTTCTCAAAAATCAATTGATTTGATTTGATGAGGCTTCTCAAAAATCAATTGATTTGATTTGATATGATGTGGGCTTCTCAAAAATCAATTGATTTGATTTGATTTGATGTGGGCTTCTCAAAAATCAATTGATTTGATTTGATGTGGGCTCTCTCAAAAAACAATTGATTTGATTTGATGAGGCTTCTCAAAAATCAATTGATTTGATTTGATATGATGTGGGCTTCTCAAAAATCAATTGATTTGATTTGATTTGATGTGGGCTTCTCAAAAATCAATTGATTTGATTTGATTTGATGTGGGCTTCTCAAAATCAATTGATTTGATTTGATGTGGCCTTCTCAAAAATTAATTGATTTGATTTGATGTGGGCTTCTCAAAAATCAATTGATTTGATTTGATGAGGCTTCTCAAAAATCAATTGATTTGATTTGATATGATGTGGGCTTCTCAAAAATCAATTGATTTGATTTGATGTGGGCTTCTCAAAAATCAATTGATTTGATTTGATGTGGGCTTCTCAAAAATCAATTGATTTGATTTGATGAGGCTTCTCAAAAATCAATTGATTTGATTTGATATGATGTGGGCTTCTCAAAAATCAATTGATTTGATTTGATTTGATGTGGGCTTCTCAAAAATCAATTGATTTGATTTGATGTGGCCTTCTCAAAAATTAATTGATATGATTTGATGTGGGCTTCTCAAAAATCAATTGATTTGATTTGATTTGATGTGGTCTTCTCAAAAATCAATTGATTTGATTTGTATATGATGTGGGCTTCTCTAAAGAATCAATTGATTTGATTTGATATGATGTGGGCTTCTCAAAAATCAATTGATTTGATTTGATGTGGGCTTCTTAAAAATCAATTGATTTGATTTGATGTGGGCTTCTCAAACATCAATTGATTTGATTTGATGTGGGCTTCTCAAAAATCAATTGATTTGATTTGATTTGATGTGGGCTTCTCAAAAATCAATTGATTTGATTTGATGTGGCCTTCTCAAAAATTAATTGATATGATTTGATGTGGGCTTCTCAGAAAATCAATTGATTTGATTTGATTTGATGTGGTCTTCTCAAAAATCAATTGATTTGATTTGATATGATGTGGGCTTCTCAAAAATCAGAGTTGATTTGATTTGATATGATGTGGGCTTCTCAAAAATCAATTGATTTGATGAGGCTTTCTCAAAAATCAATTGATTTGATTTGATTTGATGTGGGCTTCTCAAAATCAATTGATTTGATCTGATGTGGCCTTCTCAAAAATTAATTGATATGATTTGAAGTCGTCTTCTCGAAAATCAATTGCTTTGATTTGATGAGGGCTTCTCAAAAATCAATTGATTTGATTTGATATGATGTGGGCTTCTCAAAAATCAATTGATTTGATTTGATTTGATGTGGGCTTCTCAAAAATCAATTGATTTTGATTTGATGTGGGCTTCTCAAAAAACAATTGATTTGATTTGATGAGGCTTCTCAAAAATCAATTGATTTGATTTGATATGATGTGGGCTTCTCAAAAATCAATTTATTTGATTTGATGTGGGCTTCTCAAAAATCAATTGATTTGATTTGATTTGATGTGGCGCTTCTCAAAATCAATTGATTTGATTTGATGTGGCCTTCTCAAAAATTAATTGATTTGATTTGATGTGGGCTTCTCAAAAAACAATTGATTTGATTTGATGAGGCTTCACAAAAATCAATTGATTTGATTTGATATGATGTGGGCTTCTCAAAAATCAATTTATTTGATTTGATGTGGCCTTCTCAAAAATTAATTGATATGTTTTGATGTGGGCTTCTCAAAAATCAATTGATTTGATTTGATGTGGGCTTCTCAAAAATCAATTGATTTGATTTGATTTGATGTGGGCTTCTCAAAAATCAATTGATTTGATTTGATTTGATGTGGGCTTCTCAAAAATCAATTGATTTGATTTGATGTGGCCTTCTCAAAAATAAATTGATTTGATTTGATGTGGGCTTCTCAAAAATCAATTGATTTGATTTGATTTGATGTGGGCTTCTCAAAAATCAATTGATTTGATTTGATTTGATGTGGGCTTCTCAAAAATCAATTGATTTGATTTGATTTGATGTGGGCTTCTCAAAATCAATTGATTTGATTTGATGTGGCCTTCTCAAAAATTAATTGATTTGATTTGATGTGGGCTTCTCAAAAATCAATTGATTTGATTTGATGAGGCTTCTCAAAAATCAATTGATTTGATTTGATATGATGTGGGCTTCTCAAAAATCAATTGATTTGATTTGATGTGGGCTTCTCAAAAATCAATTGATTTGATTTGATGTGGGCTTCTCAAAAATCAATTGATTTGATTTGATGAGGCTTCTCAAAAATCAATTGATTTGATTTGATATGATGTGGGCTTCTCAAAAATCAATTGATTTGATTTGATTTGATGTGGGCTTCTCAAAAATCAATTGATTTGATTTGATGTGGCCTTCTCAAAAATTAATTGATATGATTTGATGTGGGCTTCTCAAAAATCAATTGATTTGATTTGATTTGATGTGGGCTTCTCAAAAATCAATTGATTTGATTTGATGTGGGCTTCTCAAAAAACAATTGATTTGATTTGATGAGGCTTCTCAAAAATCAATTGATTTGATTTGATATGATGTGGGCTTCTCAAAAATCAATTGATTTGATTTGATGTGGGCTTCTCAAAAATCAATTGATTTGATTTGATTTGATGTGGGCTTCTCAAAATCAATTGATTTGATTTGATGTGGCCTTCTCAAAAATTAATTGATTTGATTTGATGTGGGCTTCTCAAAAATCAATTGATTTGATTTGATGAGGCTTCTCAAAAATCAATTGATTTGATTTGATATGATGTGGGCTTCTCAAAAATCAATTGATTTGATTTGATGTGGGCTTCTCAAAAATCAATTGATTTGATTTGATGTGGGCTTCTCAAAAATCAATTGATTTGATTTGATGAGGCTTCTCAAAAATCAATTGATTTGATTTGATATGATGTGGGCTTCTCAAAAATCAATTGATTTGATTTGATTTGATGTGGGCTTCTCAAAAATCAATTGATTTGATTTGATGTGGCCTTCTCAAAAATTAATTGATATGATTTGATGTGGGCTTCTCAAAAATCAATTGATTTGATTTGATTTGATGTGGTCTTCTCAAAAATCAATTGATTTGATTTGATTTGATGTGGGCTTCTCAAAAATCAATTGATTTGATTTGATTTGATGTGGGCTTCTCAAAATCAATTGATTTGATTTGATGTGGCCTTCTCAAAAATTAATTGATTTGATTTGATGTGGGCTTCTCAAAAATCAATTGATTTGATTTGATGAGGCTTCTCAAAAATCAATTGATTTGATTTGATATGATGTGGGCTTCTCAAAAATCAATTGATTTGATTTGATGTGGGCTTCTCAAAAATCAATTGATTTGATTTGATGTGGGCTTCTCAAAAATCAATTGATTTGATTTGATGAGGCTTCTCAAAAATCAATTGATTTGATTTGATATGATGTGGGCTTCTCAAAAATCAATTGATTTGATTTGATTTGATGTGGGCTTCTCAAAAATCAATTGATTTGATTTGATGTGGCCTTCTCAAAAATTAATTGATATGATTTGATGTGGGCTTCTCAAAAATCAATTGATTTGATTTGATTTGATGTGGTCTTCTCAAAAATCAATTGATTTGATTTGATATGATGTGGGCTTCTCAAAAATCAATTGATTTGATTTGATATGATGTGGGCTTCTCAAAAATCAATTGATTTGATTTGATGTGGGCTTCTTAAAAATCAATTGATTTGATTTGATGTGGGCTTCTCAAACATCAATTGATTTGATTTGATGTGGGCTTCTCAAAAATCAATTGATTTGATTTGATTTGATGTGGGCTTCTCAAAAATCAATTGATTTGATTTGATGTGGCCTTCTCAAAAATTAATTGATATGATTTGATGTGGGCTTCTCAAAAATCAATTGATTTGATTTGATTTGATGTGGTCTTCTCAAAAATCAATTGATTTGATTTGATATGATGTGGGCTTCTCAAAAATCAATTGATTTGATTTGATATGATGTGGGCTTCTCAAAAATCAATTGATTTGATGAGGCTTCTCAAAAATCAATTGATTTGATTTGATTTGATGTGGGCTTCTCAAAATCAATTGATTTGATCTGATGTGGCCTTCTCAAAAATTAATTGATTTGATTTGATGTGGGCTTCTCAAAAATCAATTGATTTGATTTGATGAGGCTTCTCAAAAATCAATTGATTTGATTTGATATGATGTGGGCTTCTCAAAAATCAATTGATTTGATTTGATTTGATGTGGGCTTCTCAAAAATCAATTGATTTGATTTGATGTGGGCTTCTCAAAAAACAATTGATTTGATTTGATGAGGCTTCTCAAAAATCAATTGATTTGATTTGATATGATGTGGGCTTCTCAAAAATCAATTGATTTGATTTGATGTGGGCTTCTCAAAAATCAATTGATTTGATTTGATTTGATGTGGGCTTCTCAAAATCAATTGATTTGATTTGATGTGGCCTTCTCAAAAATTAATTGATTTGATTTGATGTGGGCTTCTCAAAAATCAATTGATTTGATTTGATGAGGCTTCTCAAAAATCAATTGATTTGATTTGATATGATGTGGGCTTCTCAAAAATCAATTGATTTGATTTGATGTGGGCTTCTCAAAAATCAATTGATTTGATTTGATGTGGGCTTCTCAAAAATCAATTGATTTGATTTGATGAGGCTTCTCAAAAATCAATTGATTTGATTTGATATGATGTGGGCTTCTCAAAAATCAATTGATTTGATTTGATTTGATGTGGGCTTCTCAAAAATCAATTGATTTGATTTGATGTGGCCTTCTCAAAAATTAATTGATATGATTTGATGTGGGCTTCTCAAAAATCAATTGATTTGATTTGATTTGATGTGGTCTTCTCAAAAATCAATTGATTTGATTTGATGTGGTCTTCTCAAAAATCAATTAATTTGATTTGATTTGATGTGGGCTTCTCAAAAATCAATTGATTTAATTTGATTTGATGTTCGAATACTTTTGATTTGATGCGGTTTTGATGTAACTACTGTCAGTTGAAAAGTTTTAATGGCGGGCCGGGCCGTGGGGGCGTCCTGTGGGCAGAATAAGCCACGCATAGCAATCTGTTTGCATCTATTCGCAAATTTTGCGGGCATGACCACACCTATAACCCACAGGCCAACCGAAATATATCTACTATAATATACGCCGCTATTGAAGGGGCCACGTAATACACAGGTGAATATTGACATGCCGACAATACAATATAACTCTGCAATTTATATAATAAAACTATATAATAGTAAGTGTACCCTATATGATTACGCATTCTCGCGTGCTTACGGGGGTAATTGCGTTTTTAGGTGTTTTTTTGAAAGGCCATAGCTCAGCGTTTACAAATTTAAATCACAAGCGGTCTTTTGCATTAGGTAGAACAATATCATTCCTAAATGTATGCCATGTATTAAAATTTAACCTGTGATTTTGTTTCCAGTATAAGCGACTAAAGAAAGGTCCTTTCCAAAATGTTACAATTTTTTACAAAAAGTTTGCGCCACAGCTCTGAATCATACGATTACCTGTTGGGGCTAAAAGTTGGTAAGGTTTTTGACATGTTTAAAATCCCCAGCATGTCCCCCACTTTTTTAATAACTAGTCAATTTACTGAGAAAATAGCTGAAAAGCAAACGCACCGAAAATTTAAGATATTTTCTTGTAATTAAAACCCTCTAAAAATGTCCACAGGTGAAATTTCGAAAAAGTGAGAGACATGCCTGGGGATTTTGACCTTTACAGTGCTGTCCCAAAAATTTATGCTCAGGCGTCACTTATAACTTGAGTACTGGTGGCGCTAAGTTTACATAGAAATCACAAAAACCTCGAAAACGCAACTACCACCTTAAGCTGAGACTAGATTTTTACAAATTAGAAATAAATGTTTCACGCTGCATCAAAACTACATCAAAACTGCATCAAAACTAGATCAAAACTGCATCAGAACCCAAGTAATTTTTTCAGTTTTGATTTGATTTGATGTTGAGTTCTCAAAAATCAATTGATTTGATTTGATGTGGACCGTCTCAAAAACCAATTGATTTGATTTGATTTGATGCGGGCTTCTTGAAAATCAATTGATTTGATTTGATTTGATTTGGACCTTTTGCAAATCGATCGATTTGATTTGATTTGGACCTTTTGAAAATCGATTGAATTGATTTGATGCATCAAAAATCAAAACTGCATCAAAACTAGTTCTGATTTGATGCAGTTTCCACATCAAAACAACCCTAGGCCTGAGCAGTGATGCCAAATGTAAATTGTAAAATCACTCAAATTTGGCGGGCCCAGCCCAAAAAACACTTTTTTCACATTTCGCCCTCGATTTTAGAACTGAAAATACATATCAAAAATCCGGATCATACGATTTAGTGCCTGCATGTGGGCTACTACTACTTTGCCAAGTTTCAGCCTGATTGGCTTGATGTGGTTTGTGTTAGAACTCTCCAACTAGAGGCTACTTTTAAGCTTTTTGGCGTACTTTCGCCTATGTATTAAATACACTGACAAAGGCACTTAACCAAAAGTGCGCCTTCAAGCTTAATTGCTCTTATCTGAGGTTGGGGTGCCTTGGGGGAGTAACATAATATGTAAAAATTAACAAAATTAGAGAACTTTGATTTTTGACCTGGGCAGCCCCCACCTTGAGAAAACAGAACAATATTAGTACAATATTCTTTGAGAATAAAATTCTCAAATCACGTGACAAGGATGCTCAAAATAAATGGATTGGTGCGTACTGCGTGCAAGTTACATTTTTTTAGTCCACTGTTTGTGTTCGAAACAGGGTTTTTTTAGGCCATAGCTAAGGCCATGGCCTAACTTTTTTTGGATTGGCCTAAATTTTTTCAGCGATTGAGGCCAGCTGGCCTAAACTTTTTCAGCTGCGGATGCAGAAAAAATTTCCGATACGTCTCCAATTGACGAAATTTGGCCTAAAAATCAAAAATTTTCCCCAATTTTTATTCTGGGGGCTGCCGCCCCCAGACCCCTGCGACTCTGTGGCGTACTATACCTTGTTGTTATCTTTCATTATTGCCTATGCATGTATACACAAGTACGTTATGCTCCATTTACATGACTACACGACTCACGAGTATATTATGCTACATTTCCTTGTGTAATAGACTGTCTAATGTGACGTTCCCATCTTGTTTCAATTTTTGTCCGAATTTCTGATACGTATCCTGTTGACCAAATTTGGGCTAAAATTGGAAAGGTACCCCACTGTAATGTATAGCAGGGGTGTTGCGGCTCCTATTTTTCCTATTTTTTCCTATTTTTTCGACCCCCTCCTATTTTTTGGGAAAAATTTCTATTTTTTCCTATTTTTTCAAATTTTCAATAGAAGGTCTCAAAATTAATGTAAAATTTCGATAGTTCCGCTGTAGTTGTCGCAATTTCTATCAGCCCAATACCTGGCAATAATCGGTCGTTTTACTTTCGATGCCGCTCTAGTCAAAAAAGTTGCATTGTTTTTGAACGAAATATTATGCTAATATGTTTCGTTTTTGTATTAAAATTGCAATTTTTAACACATTTTAAAAAATCGAAGTCATTCCACCCCCGAACTGACTGCTGTGTTGTGACGAAAAAACAGCAGGAAGTTTACTGTTACACAGTTCAGTATTTCAATAAAAAGTTAAGAAAAATTCCTATTTTTTCCTATCTTTTGCTCAGAAATTCCTATTTTTCCTATTTTTCTCCGGGAAATTCCTATTTTATTTCCTATTTTTTCGTAAATGGGCCGCAACACCCCTGTGCCCTGTGTATAGTTTCAAGCTTGCATGTAGCTGTTTTATGGTCGAAAAAATTTCATTTCTTGTGAATTTAGGGTCCGTAATATAAAAAATCTCCTGGATCCTCGCCAATCCGTCAGCTGTTTGTTTGAGCTCCAAAAAAGCGATCCATTAACAAAAATAAATGCCGCTCTAGTAACAAAAATAGCATTATCTTTGAACGAACTTTGCTAATAATGTGTCATTTTTTGTGTTAAAATTGCTGTTAAATGCATTTTAACACTTTTAAAATTTTAAAAGTCGATTCCCTCCAAAATTTGTTTTTGGCTACACCTCTGTAGAATATACTATGCTCATTTTTGTAAAAAATTTTTGCAAAAATGCAAAAATGAGTTGGCCTAAGCCTTTTGTCAATTGGCCTAAAAAAATTTCGGACCTGAGGCCAAGTGGCCTAAACTTTTCAGACCAAAAAAAACCCTGGTTCGAAATGATTTCGTCCGAAAAAAATTCAGCAGCTGACTAAATTTTGACTCAGTCTTCGTCCTAAATTTCGAACTAAAATTAGTCCAGTGCGTTTGTCAAAAAACTGAAAAAAATCCATGTTTGCTTGTCCAAGTCTCAAAAAATCTTCACCTGAACACTTTCATTTTGGGCACGGAGCATCGAGCCAGGCTGCACAATCGATCGTCGATGTAGTAAAGTGGGATATCATGAAGTTCCTGAATGAAAAAAACCGAAAGATTTCATAAAAATTAATAGTTGGATTACCGTTATTTAAATTAGATGAACTCCAATATTAACTTTATTCAGGCAATAATTCAAAACTGGCTTTAGTGGATTAGATTTGTCTATTTGATAAATAGAAACACGATTATAAAGTGGAATTAAAGTTACAATTACAACCAAAATACTTTGTAAGTTTGTTTACGTACTTGAACCCAAACCAAGTGACCTACAAAACCAGACAAAAATGGGGCATCGCTAAAGTAGGTGATCAGAGAAGACAATGTCTTAAGCCTTAAGCCTATGCCTTAAGCCTTATCTAAGAGAAACTAGGCAAACCTGAAAATGTGCAACCGTCACAACTGTCATACAACAAACACAGAAGATCTTACGATCACCTACTTTAAGAATTTCAACTGTATGTATTCAACTGTATTGGAAAAAACAAGCCCATTTTTACAGCTTACCTCAGCAATCACAGACAGAATGCCAATGATACGCTTTTGAGTTTTCAGGGCACATTGGGGTCGGGGTCGGCTTTTCAAAGAGTTCAGCAACCGGTTGGTAAAGTCCACATCATGAAGCGGATCGGACCAAATTGGACCAGCTATCTGAAAAACGCAAGTATTAATTTATAATATTTTTATAGACACAGTCTTAAAAAACAACACAGCACAATAATAACAACAAACGTATGTGGCATCACTATAATAGTTATGTCATAATAATTATAAACAATCTACAAAGTTCGCAATTGATCACAAATTGGTTTATTAGTTGTTTAAACGTGCTATCAAATTTTTCTTATGAAAAGCCAACCGATTCTATCAATATTTGTTGGTAGTTTGGTTGTAACACAAAAATCCGCTTCATATTTGTCCTCAGGGAGACAAGCATAAATTTCTGTCACAATTGATTTTGGCAAATTATCTTTGGATTTATTAGCTTAGGGACAAACTGACAGGGACCAGTATGAGGACAAACGAGCCACTGTCAAGCACTACACTCACATTATACTTGTGTGAGCATTCTCGGCAAGTCTCCGACACACTAGGTGCTGTGGCCAGAACGTACTTAGTGCTAAAATAGAAAAAAATAAAAAAAACAAAAGATAATAGATTCTGGATAACCCGAATCATTTGAGGGATGATAGCAAAAACTTTGAAGGGATCATAGCAAAAACTTTGAATATATCAAAGTAAATGTCAAATACAAAATAATGTGATTCTTAACCCCGTCGAAAAGCTTTTTTAAAATATTATATATTTATAACGACCACTTCTGTGTGTTCAACTCAAACTAAGCTTATCTAGCCATATATCCTAAACAGAGCCTTTTTTGAAAGCGGACTACCAAAATGGTTTCTAAAAAATGATATCATTATAAATATCTACCTGCCTTTCTTGGCTGCTGTTCGCTCCACCAAAGGCTGCAGGTGCAATGTTTCACATCCCTTGCACTGATAGACCATGGATAACTTACTGAAATACAATCAAAAAAATATATAGAATATAGATCCCACTAGAAAAATACAAAATAAAGCTACAACTACAACAATATATTGCACAACTACTTAGAATGGGCCATTTTAGGCCGATTTCATATTTTTCTAATGACATCACCGATAAAAATCCCAAAGCTAAGCCATTCGTGGTAAAAAGGCTATGCTTTCAGTTTTATGAAGAACTGTTAGTGTCAGTAATGATGATATCGATATTTATAAAAAAACTCCTATAAACGTATAAAGTTAAAATTATGAAAAATTGACAGAAAAGTACATAATATCAGACATTATGCAAGTATAAGCAATATTAATAGTATTATACTAGTGTACGTAACTATGTACTGCAGTAAACCGTGTATATACATGTACACACAAAAACGAGGATAGACACCAAAGTTGGACGAAACATCGCTAGACCCCGAGAAAACAAAAAGAAACACGCGACTTCACAGCGAAAAGAACTAAATGCAATCAAGAGTATATTATACGGCAAGTAGTCACAAAAATCACACCACCTGTTTTGTCTCAGGGTTCAGCGATTTCTGGTCAGACTTTAGAACGTGATGGATCCCAGTAGAACTCCCTGCAAAACGTTACCATGCGCTCTCTTTGACACGAGCCTGCCCTGTTTTCAGCTTGACAAACACACGAACATAAAAGTCGACGCTGACGCAGAGCAGGGGAGTGATGTAGCGCGAGTAGCGATTGGCGTGGGACTCGATGCATCGTAGTAGAATCCGCAAAGCCTGAACAACAACTAAGGACAGTGCATACACGTAGTTGGGGGGGGGGGGTGGGAAAGACCCCACAAAAAAATTCGGTCCCGGGGGGAGGGGGGTCCCGCCAGGCGGAAAAGAGGGGGGAGGGTCCCAGCGTGAGTAACATTTTGGCCAAAATTTGAAAAAAATCGGCATTTTTTGTGAAATTTAAGCGATTTTTACCAAAATTTTCGCCAAAAATTGTCAAACTCGGTTTTTTCCTGTTGTGCCACAGCACAACAGGTCTTTAATTTTGATTCTGGCGAGATAACACTAGACTGTGCAAGAGTATCGTCTGTGTGCGTGTTAAACATCAGCTCATGTGTGTATGTGCGTGTGTCACCTAGATTTACAGTGTATTTGTCGTTAACAGCTTCACTGAAATTACTACAGACCTACTTCATTCTCGTTGACTGTATTCTGTTAAAGACCAAAATGTCGGATCAAATCTTCAAAAATGAGCTCCCGGAGTAGATTCGAACTATCAACCTTACGGATCGAACAACCTACCAAGTAGGCTAGCCGGGCTCATAGATGATGCAAATGCAATTGCAATGCAATGATGCAATTGATGCAAAGGGTATCAACTATGTAAAATGTAAAACGGATCTAATTAAGTGTCAGTCTGATGTCGTAGTTGATGCGAACTTTTTACCCATATATTTAACTTTGCTGAAGATGTGTCTCTTACAGTGATGCTGAATAGTTAGCGCCACCCGTTATTAAGGGTTCATCTCGGTAACGCTTATATGAAACTTTACTCAGCAGTAGAAGAACTCGTGCTTTCGAATTTGTTGTAACATAAAAATAATTTTAAATTTTTGCATAAACAACTTATTGCAAGACAAAAACGTGTTCAATCTTTTGCATATACATTTTGCTGAAAAAAACTTCGTCAATATGTACTTTGCATAAACATTTTGCAGTAAGATAATTAATTGCTGCACAACAGGTTTTAGCTGACCCGCTGGTCAGCTTACTTGAAAGTAATTCTTAATGCTTACTGAAGGTTTTGCCACAGCTTGGGCTTGTTGGTCACAAAGTTGAAAGTTTGTGAAAATTTTGCGCCATCGCTCAGGCATAATATGTACCTCACCCTAGAGTATTAACACAGCAACCGTGCGCTTGCCATAGTTGAATGCTGGTAATAAACTACAATATCCGCTGTATTTTATGCACAAAAAGCCGGCTGCCGGGGTTTCGATTTATTATCATAATGTGGCCATAAAGAAAATACTACTTTTGCGATGAAAAATGTCAAATTTTCACATTGCTCAACTAAGTATAGGTTTTGTTGTATGGCAGTAGGAGTAAAATTTGGCCGCTAAATACAATGATCTACGATTGGTAAAAAAAGGTTTGAGGATTACCTGACCACAACTAACTAGCCAAGTTTTACATACCCAAATAGGGTACTCATAGCGTTGGTGCCATATGGCTCCTCCAGGCATGAAAGGGTTAAGTTTTTCAGCGCGCAATGTTTAATTTAAAGCCGTTCCAAGAATATATCACCTGCTAAAAGTAGAAAATATATCAATTTATAATCTAGTAAAGTCTATTCTTGGAGCGGTTGACCAAACTTTACGCTTATGGACAAACGGACAAACTTATGGAAAACGTTAGTGTGATTTGCTCATTGCCTCCAAATTATAAACCGGCGTTTCCTGCCAAAACCTCAAGACTATAAGGGCAGACCAGTTAAAAGTTACACATCTAAAAATTACCACTTCATGGCAACATCGAGCTTTGAGCGAAGTTGAGCCGTATTTGGAATGACAAGTTTCCACGGCATTGCCGCAGAGCACAGCCACATCCGTGCAAGTCACCATTAGAAGGCCTGAAAGACATTTTATGAGAGGGGGGGGTCGGGCCTAACAAGGTTTTTTTTGTGTCCAGACCATACATGTACAAGGGGTCTCGGTTTGGGGGGGGCTTGTCCCGAAATTTTTGACATTTTAGGGGGAGCTTGTCCCGATATTTTGTCCCAAAAACGCGAAAATTTCTAATTTTTGCCTAAAAATGGGAAATTTTTGCGAAATTCCGAAATTTTTAGCGATTTTTTCGTTTTTTTGGTCATTTTTGAAGCATTTTACGGCGATCTGAAGCGATTTTGGGGTTTCAGAGAGGGGGGGCTTGTCCCGACTGGTCAAATCTGAGGGGGGGCTTGTCCCGGCATTTCAAATCTGGGGGGGGCTTCCCCCCCCCCCCCCAGACCCCCCCCATGTACATCTGTGGTCCAGACACAATTTTTTCTTGCGGGACACAATTTTTTCCTGCCGGACACAACTTAGACACACCTCTCGAGAACCCCCTGACAATGCTTATGGTGATGATGTAGCTAGGTTTACCGAAAAAAATTTCCGATACGTTTCCAATTGACCAAATTTGGCCTAAAAATAAAAAATTTCCCCCAATTTTTTCCTTGGGCTACCGCCCCCAGACCCCTGCGACTCTGTGACTTACTATTCCTTGTTATTATATTTTATAAAAGCCTATGCATGTCTACACGAGTATATTATGCTGCATTTAGTTGTGTAATACACTGTTTGGGCTGATGTTCCCATCTTGTTTGTGTTTTATTTTCCTGTCGGAAAAATTTTCTGATACGTCTCCAGCTGACCAAATTCGGCCTAAAAATTGAAAAATTCTCTATTTTTTCCTGGGTACAGCACTGGATTTTAATACAAACAGACTCAACTCATTGCCCTTGAAATGGCTGCGGCTTTACAAGATAGCATAAAACTAAAAAACGCTATTATAAAAAGGAAAAAATTTCTTCAGACCTCCGCCCCCCCCCCCGAAATTGAAGTCTGGGACCGCCAGTGCTGAGTATATACATTATGCTGCATTTACACTGTAATGTGACGTTCGAAACTTCAAACCCATTGCTGTTTCTTACCCGGAGGGAAAAAGTTCCGCTACGTTTCCTGTTGACTAAATTTAGCCTGAAAATCGACAAGGTCTTCATTTTTTGGAAAAAAAATTCCGATATATATTCCGATATATACATATGTATGTACATCTAATTTTGGTTTCTAAGCTCAATTTCGCCCAAACATTCCCGCAATTTTGGTTTCTAAGCTCAATTTCGCCCAAACAATCCCGCAAGTGTTGCAAAAATTGCTTTTCCTATGGAAGCTTGTGCATAGAAATTTTAAAATCTCTGGCTTTTGGGGGCTGCGGGCCCCAGCCCCCGCAACCATTGTAGATGAATTCTGTGTTTTACTGACAAGTGCGGTTAAAAAAACAATTGGCTCTATACCCGCCGTTGCAAATTTTTGGGTAATGCCACTGCACATCTTACGTATTTCTGCATAAACAGCGAATAAGCAAAAATGGTTTACATCATGCATGGACCCTTTGTAACCAATACTTGACTCCAGCCAAGGTTTTTTTGTGCAAAACCCGTGCAAATGTACTCTTTTTTTTAAAATTTTGCACAATAATGCACAGTATATGTCGAGCATGTGATAAGCTCAGTCAGAATGCACTGTTTTTAATGCAAAATCGAAAAAAAATTCTGGGAGCTGCCGCCCCCAGACCCCTGCGTCAACTCGCATCACTGCCGTTTGACGGTATGTCTGGTATTTTTTGTAGTATTGGCTGTCATGTTTCAGTAGGTTAATGCAAATCTTGAAATTATTTTTATTTATATACCCGTTTAATTGAAAAAATTCCTGGATCTGCCACTGGTATGGCTTTAGGGCGTACCCAGGGGAGGGGGTAGGGGGGGGGGGGAATTCATACCCCACGTAAATTTTTTCCCACTGAATTATCACACAAGAGTCCTCTCTGCGGTTTTTATTACCCGATCGAAAAAATTCTATATATCTCTACAGGTATAAAAACACATATATTTGTTTCATACAGGCAAAGAAAACGCATTTAGTTTGCACAAAAATATAAATTTTTGCACAATTATGCACGCAAATTTAAAAAAAAACCTGCTTGACTCGAACGGCCGAACTGACATCCAGACACACTCGACGCTTACGGGACACAATTTTTTTTCGCCGGACACAACTTGGACACACCTTCCATTTTCAAAAAAAAACCCTGGGGCCTAACCCCTTTACCCCAGGCTGGATCAGTGACGGGTGGGAAGAGACGCCCCCTTACGGACCCAGTTACATTTATGCTTGAAGCCAGGTCATGAAAAAATAAATATAAGACTTTTTGAATCAGATTGAACTTAATTGTAAATCTACATCAGATTAATTGAATAATTCTAAAGTGCTGCAGCACTATGGCCGAGAGCCGCTCTCCATTGGTCCTGCTGTCTGTGGATGGACTCCCATTAACTCATGCACACGAATATCGTACAGCTTTTTAAACAAGACAGGGCTCATTCGTACCATCATCAATAAATTCAGATCAAATATCGTCTGATTCAGATCCACTGATCTGAATCTAAAAATGCTGCGTCTTAGCGATCATGTCTAAGCCCATTCCCAAATAGAATCTAACGGATTATAACTAAACACTGAGCAATACTAAAAGACCTTTTACCGCTGTAAATATGACCCCCAAAAATTACCATCCTCAGCAACGCACTGCACTGCCGCGTCCAGAAATTGTGCGGCCGAGCCGTATGGATCCAAATCCACAATCAAAAATCTCTTCTCACGATTTCTGTGCTCGTGCATCACTGATCTGCAAAAAAGAGCACAACAGTTTATAGCAATAGGAAAAAACTAATAGGAGAGATTCCAGGCTTGTACACGGGGTCTTGGCCTAAACTGGGCGTATATTTCCAGATTTTTTCTGAATTTGTTTTGGGGGGGGGGGGCTTGGCCTGACGTTTTGGTGACTTGAACTCACAATTTATTTTCAATAATAATTGTCAGTTCAAATCTTCACTCACAATCACAACGCAATTTTCACTTCCAATTTATAAGTGAAAACTTTTAATTTGCGAAAATTCTAATATTTTTGCGCAATTTTCGGCTTTCCGTTAATTTAGTAGCATTTTATGGCCATCAGAGCTAATTTGTCCACTACCAGGCGCTTTTTCCCTCAGCAGCTATTATATCAATTATATAATAAGCCAGCTATTACGTCACAATCCAATATACACTATGAGTTATGACTATCACCTATATAATAGCTCTTACGTAGCATCGCCAAAATTAGCCGTGACTATAGTCTGCACGCCATTGCGCACAATATTGTCGCGCATGCACGCAACAGCTTGGTCGGAAAAGTCGTTAGCTAGCACGCCCTCAATTCCGTCAAGCTCCAGGGCGTAACGAATGGCTCGCAAGCCACTGGCTGATAAAGCTTCCAGGATGTGAACTGACTTGGTCTGAAAATACAGGAATGGGGGGATCAGATATTTTGAATTTTACACAATAATGGGGATTTTTGAATATATATACATATCTTAAAATAGGTGATCAGAAAAAAAGAAGATGCCTAAGCCCAAAGCCTACGCCTGAAGGCTAAACTAAGGGCAAATAAGGCAAACCTGGAAATGTGCAACCGCCACAACTGACATACAACAGGTACAAAAGATGATTATCAGGGTTGGCAAGTCTCGGGTTTGCAACCGAGACCGAGACCAGGCTGTTGGACATATCAAATACTTGAAGTAACTTGTTCATGAAAACATTTAAATAGTTATTGGTTTGGCTGAGTTTGTATCAGTCTACGACTACAATACTGTACTTGAAGTGTTATTGTCACACCATTCTATGACTACTACAGTTGTGTGCCAGTAAACTTTGTTGCACGTTGTTTCTTAACTTTAACCTGCACATACGCCACTGCTAGCTGTCTTGATCCATCACAGGCAACCGAGACCTACGAGACCGAGACCAGTGCTTGGGGACCTTTTTTTAAATTTCACTTGTAGACACTTGAAGTATTTTGAAACGTGGAAAATTAGTGATTAAGTATGAAAAAAGTGACCATTAGGTTGTGAGAAACTTAATATTGTAACGACCGGATGTATGAGAGTAATTGACAACCGAAGTAGAGGATTATTTTCCCGCTATTCTGGCAACTCTTGGATATTTTTTAACGTTTCGCACAATTCTTAGCAGGCCATTTTGGGCGTTTTACCACAGGCATTTTATCGTGCAATACTGCATACATAGGTTGGCACTTTTGCAAACTAACTCCAGTGCCAGTGTAGAATCGTCCGTGCTGGTGCTACTATAAGTTGGGATAGAAGCACGATCACGGACCAGAAGAGACGAAGAGTTTCTCCCGCTGACTCACCTATATGTTGGGGAAGCCGGAAGCCTTGTTGCCGCAACCCCAAACACCCTATAGCCAAAACATTATTTGATTGTGCCCCAGTTTTTTCAGATCCTTAATGTTTTGACATGCAATATATATAAACGGTTGGGGCTCAACAAAGTTCACTTAAACCGCACACACCCAGTTCGCGCTTAGTAAAGTTGCGGAAGCCAGCAATTTTTTTAATTACAAATTAACTACGAAGTTAGCATTATTTGGTAAATGATGGTCAGTATTTTACTATTTGACATATATGTGGTTAAAAGGTTCAGTCAGGCAGGCAACCCATTCTAGCTTCAATTAGGGAAGGGGCTGGTTGGGCTGCAGCACCAAGCACCCCCTTAGCGGTTTGAGCCCCCCCTTTCCGAAAAATTAAAAGCTGACAAAAGTGTTTCTGATACCTCCACAATTGACAAAATCTACCTTCAAAATTTAAAAAATCTCTAAATTTTTTCCGTTCTGTTGATGTTTTTTCGGCTTAGATATCTTTTTTCTTTGTGCATGCCTATATATTATATGCCAGGTCTATTATCTATTCTGTCTCCAACGTCCAACTTCAGTTAGAAACTCCAGCATGATCAAAATAGACGGTGTATATATAATACAGTTTAAACTTGAAGTTTAGCTAAAATTTGCCAGTGCACTGACATTCCCTTTTAGCACCAACAGTTTACCTTTTCATGCTTCGCATTCTATCTGGAAAATTAAATTTAAAAAATCTTGGTGATCTTGCAAAATTTTCAGAATTTCAAGTGTCATCTGAAATACCGAGACCACCCTATGGCAGGTCTCGGATTTACTACCGAGACCGAGATCGAGACCAGCCTAGTCTCGGGTTTTTTTACGAGACCGAGACTGCCAACCCTGATGATTATATACTTATGTATTTTAACAATTCCCAACAAATCAACAATATATACACGTGCTTACTGCTTACACTCTAAACTGACTCAGTCAAAAACAGTAAGTTAATGCAAATGCACTTTAAAAAAAAAGTTAAAAAAGTTAAAAAAACTGTTAATGTTAAATTACAAACGTTGACCAGGTATACATACATTCTATTAAACAAAATATTTTCTAAAAATAAAGAGTAAAACTAAAAATAAACTAAAATTAACAATGTATACAATATATACCTGATCTTGCTTAATTCGTTTGGCATCAGGGACTGCTACTGAGTCCGGATCCGTCGCGGGATTCGGCGTTGCCTCCGACAGTCCCTCAGCCTCACGCAGGTCATCGATAAACTGCTGAATGACACAAATGCTGAAAATAAAAACATAAAACATAAATAAGTAATATACTCGTAAACATATATATATACATAAAACTAAAAATGCATATGAACAGTGTCGTACCCAGATAAAACTTCAGGGGAGAATGAGTTTTCAATTTTTGCAATTTCAGAGAATTTTTTATTTTCGGCCAAATTTAGGATAAAATTATTTTCGACCGGGCAAAAAACACCCTTATGTAAGAAACTATGTAAGAATTACTGAATTCGGGGGATGGGGGAAGTCCCCCCCTGGGCACGCCCTTGCATAATGAATATGGGTTC
Source organism: Trissonchulus sp. WLG1_4 (assembly GCA_030248245.1). Taxonomy (NCBI): domain Eukaryota; kingdom Metazoa; phylum Nematoda; class Enoplea; order Enoplida; family Ironidae; genus Trissonchulus; species Trissonchulus sp. WLG1_4. The sequence goes on from JASANF010021100.1 coordinate 46,118, forward strand.
AAGGGGAAATATAAAAAAACCAGATGTTCAGACCCGTAAAGTAAATAAAAAAAATCCGTTGTCTGTCCATACATACTACAGACCTTATGTCTCGATTGAACTCCTGTGCAGGATTATAGAAGACTGAGGATTCTCCTGGAAGCTTCACCACAGCCTTCCCTTCAGCAATACATGCCATGGAATATGGGCTGTAGTTGATGGCAATCTAAAAATAAAAAATTAAAACAGCTATAGACACGATTTGTATATATTAGCGTTAATTATTTTCTATTTGTGAGCTTTTGAAATTTTTTGTTTTGGATTGCTACCTGAATAAACTATACACATAAACCTTGTCTAGTCATATTTATTTTTTGAACAATGAACGAGTTCAAAACACACAGAAAAACCAAGACTGAATTTATGCAGTTGGGGATGGGGATGGGGAAAACAGTGAACCTATTTTTTTTATTTGAGCACCTTGGGGAAAGCATTTTTGCTTCAAGAATGTGACTGACGCACATGCCCAAATTTGTTGCGTCATTTTGAAAAAAAATGCGCAGAGCGGTTATAGCTACCTAAGCGCGTGTTTTAGGTAAAAATAAACTAATAATGGCACTGGCTGTCCTCAACTACGGTTGTGGGGCTATAAAATTTTTTTTGACAAAATGTTCATTTCTACTTTTTTAAGGCACAGGAAAATTATTTCCAGAAAAAAGTAGATCGTAAAAAATTATCTGGTTTTTTCTGGTTTTTTTCCAACTTTTTTCTAGTTAGAAAAAAACCAGAACATATTATCTAGTTTTTTCTTTTTTCTAACTTTTTTCTGGCTTTTTTCTAGTTTTTTTTCTAACTTACGATCTGGTTTTTTTCTGGTTTTTTCTGACTTT
>JASANF010021101.1:0-98900 GCA_030248245.1 Trissonchulus sp. WLG1_4
CAGTGAGGGAGGTTTTCGCAATTTTTTTCCGAAAGTTGTTTTCCGTCTAATCGTGTGTAAATGGTGTCAGATTATTGTTTACAATTGTTTAGACTCAAAACAAAGGTTCTTTGACCGGTTTTCCTGCCGAAAAATTAGCCAAATTTACTCACAAAACGTTTATTTTTGACCAAATTCAATCTTGGCCTTATGCTTAGGCTTAGGGCTAAGGCTTAGTATGGGGCTTAGGCTTAGGTTTAGTATCAGACTTAGGTTTAGGTTCAGGCTTAGGCTTAGGCTCAGGCTTATATACGCAATAAAAAAACGAAATTTTCAGAAAAAATCCTGCCAGCTTAGCCTAGAAGAATCCTACCAACTAAGCCTAGACCGATGCCTTAAAACATCATACGACTCAAAACCATCCAAACAAAGATTACAGCCATTTTCGGAAACTGGCCCTACGTTCACCTCCACAAGCACTGAAAATGCATATTCAATGGGTCATAGCTCAGAAAATTCTAAATACTATATAAACTTTCTTGCTAATAAATAATTACGATAATAACTCAGGATCGGCTCAACGCAAAAACGTCATTTTTACGTTATCAAATAGCCGACAGCGTGGCCAAAAATTTCTCTATTCAAAGTCAGTTCGTAAAGGAAACCGTTTAACCGCTAAACCGGTTTGAAAAAAATAAAAAATTCCCATGCTGACATTTTCGGGCTCGAACATCTACTACGATGAATGTAAGATGATACTATAGTGTCATTTAATTCGCAAATATTCAGGCCGCCATAACTTGCCTCAACGTTAACGTAAAAACATAAAATTGACGCCTTTCAACTCAGAACAGTAGGCGCTTTGGAATGATACGTTACTTGATTATACCATTCACGTTTAAACGTTTAAATTTCCAATTGTAACTAATGACGCAAGCTTAACGTCAAGTTTAAGGCCATGTCACCCATCATTTGAAAGCTCTAACAATTTCCTCTCAAGTGACGTTAAAATTATTATTCTCGCACTACCGCATCGAAAGTTACGGCGCCTGAAAGATTTCATAAAAGGGGCTGATTCGTACAGATCACACCATGGGTGATCAAATTCCAAAACAATTGAACTTAGGCAAAAATGTAAAAATTTTTTGCTCATTTTTCAAAGAATGTAACATAAAATAGACTTAAGGTGGCGCTCCTGAAATGTGACTTTTCAAAAAACGGCAGTTTGGGGCCAATTTTAGATGCACAATGGCAAGCTGGTGTAAAAGTATGCCTAAATACAAAAAATGAAGTTGATTGATACAAATTAGCATTCACTGTAGACCAAACGTGAGTGGAACTTCGGCTTGCGATTTCTCTTCGCAAGTAAGTAGCTGTTGCACAATCAATAGCTCATTTTGTTCGCCTCAACGTGATCAAGCGGTCGCAAAAAGTCATTTTTGATGAATATGATTGATATATCGAAAAACACTAAAATCGCGATTTTTGAAAAACATAAATTTGGCTAAATTTTTTAGATACTATCGATTTGCCAAAAATCAAATTTTGCGACCGCTCGAAGATGACAAGGTGCATTTATGTGCCAAATGTTAACTTTTTTCGTTGAGCCAATTTTTTAAAATCGCAAGCCGAAAATTTGCGTTTGTATTCACACGCACTATATTTCTGTCTCATGCAGAAAGTATTGCGTTAGTTCACAAAAAAATTATACCACACTCAATAAAACACCAAGAGTTTTAAATTACGTTTCAGTAGAACACAACTGCTAGTGTTTTTCAGCCCTTCAAATTCATTACATACGTGTAAATGCACTGGCTTGTGAAGGCATTTCCGTGAAAATCTATTTTTCTTGACGAAATTTGCTCAAAAATGTTCAAAAATTTTTCAATGTGATATGCACATCAAATTGAAGGAAATTCACTTCTGATCAACCTTTGTTCTTACGATGCATGTTTATGTTTGCGCGTTTTCAAAATAATGGCCAAAACCCACATTTCAGGAGTGCCACCTAGGTTAAGGCCTTAACTAAGTGAACATGGTCGAACTACATAGTCCAAACTAGACGCCCTAAACTTGTTATAATTATTGTATTTCATTGTATTTCATAATAGTGAAAATTAATTTGTAATTTCATAACTGTTGTTTTCTAATTGCCGTAATAATTGTTTTTCCGCACTTCCGGTTTTTTTGCTTTGTTTGCTCTGTATTTTGTTCACTTTGCACGATGCACATAATTTGCAGGTGGTTTGTTAGAAGTCCGTTCCCGGCTCTTCACCTTTTCAAGCTTGTTCATTGTACTTATGAATTTATGATTATGACTTTCATATTGTAGTTAGAATAAACCATTTTGATTGATTGATTCACCCCTCAGTGAGGGACGTTTTCGGGAATGTCAATTTCGGTTCAAATGTTCAGCCTTTATTTAGGATCAAGTGCAGTTAGGGGTGGAGGGAATAGTGGACCTATTTTTGGAGTAGAGCACCTCATGGGAAGCATTTTTTGATATAGAACCCCTGTCTACAATTTTGGATTTTCTGAGCTATGACCCATTGAATACTGCATTTTCAGTGCTTGTGGAGGTGAACGTAGGCCAGGTTCGAAGCCAAAAATGGCTGTAATCTTTGTTTTTGGATGGTTTTGAGTGCGTTATGATGTTTTAAGGCATCGTCTAGGCTTAGTTGGTAGGATTCTCTAGGCTAAGCTGGCAGGATTTTTTCTGAAAATTTCGTTTTTTTATTGCGTATATAAGCCTGAGCCTAAGCCTAAGCCTGAACCTAAACCTAAGCCTAAGTCTGATACTAAACCTAAGCCTAAGCCCCATACTAAGCCTTAGCCCTAAGCCTAAGCATAAGGCCAAGATTGAATTTGGTCAAAAATTGGACGTTTCTGGTGAATTTGGCTAATTTTTCGGCAGGAACCCGGTCAAAGAACCTTTGTTTTGATTCTAAACAATTGTAAACAATAATCTGACACCATTTACACACGATTAGAACGGGAAAAACAAGAGCTTCGGAAAAAAAATTGCGAAAACCTCCCTCACTGAGGGTTCAGATTTCGGGGGTCGTATCTCAGAAAATCCAAAAAATGAAATAGGGCTAGGGGTTCTTTAAGCAAAAATGCTTCCCTCAAGGTGCTCTACTCAAAAAATAGGTCCACTATTTCCCCCCAACTGCATTTAACCCAAAATGAAATAAAGATTTTGAAGCAAAGATGCTTCCCCCAAGTTGCTCTACTAAAAAAAATAGGTCCACTATTCCCCCCAAGTGCATTTACCCCTTATTTATGTTGCAATGATGTTACTGTGGATTTTATGTGCTAGAGATCGGGTTGGGTGCTTGGCTGACGGTGGGGGTTCGGGTTTTATATGTTTATTAATAGATGGGGTGGGAAGTATGTGGCAGCCGAAAATAATATTTTCCCCTTATCTTCAGTTTCGATTCGGAACAGCGATGACTCGGCCTAGCGGCAAACGACCAGTTGAGCATAAAGTATTTACTGATTAGTGATCAGTATTAGAAAGAAAACGCATTATTTCCCTAAATCATATATGTAGGAAATTGTTGAATTCTACTGGAAACGCATCGGGAAATTGGTAAATTAGGCTGAAAATGGTGCTATATTAGTAGGATAAAAGTAAGAAAATAGACAGAATGGCAGGATATTAGTAGGATAAATGTAAGAAAGTAGACTGAAAATAATATTATAAAAGTAAGAAAAAAGACTGAAAATAATACGATATTAGTAGGATAAAAGTAAGAAAATACACTGATAATAATAGGATATTAGTAGGATAAAAGTAAGAAAATAGACAGAAAATAATATGATATTAGTAGGATAAAAGTAAGAACATAATAACAAAATTGTAAGAAAACAATAGGTCAAGTTGAAGTCTATGAAATCGAGTAGATAAGAGTACGAATTTTGTAGGAAAAAAATAGGATAATTCGACGAAATTAGTGCGAAAACTTTGTGATGAGTGACTGAAATACTTAAGAAAAAAAAGGGGTTAATTGTACGATCGTTGGACTGAAAATAAGTTATTTTGTAGAAATTTATAATAAAATGGTAGGATATTTGTACGAAAATTATAGGGTAATTGAGGTAGTTTTGTAGGATAATTAGCAGATGTTTAGCAGATATTTCCTAGATAATTATACGTTCATTTCTTGATATGTCGACCATGTTTTAAAGAAAAATTTTCCAAGGTTTGGGTTTCCTGTGATTCCACTTGAGTGGTAAGCGAGGAATGGCATATAGTTAGGTCGGGGGCCGTCGGGCCTTCCCTGGGGTTCGCCCCCAGTCTTGTAGGGGCCCATGTGTTCAGCGTGACCACGTCTTCTGTTGCTAGCCATTCGTCGATAGGATCTCCCAGATCGTCCCCTGACCCTCTGGTTTCTACGTTGGCGAGTGGGCATTAAAGTCTCCAGTTATTATTACGTTCCTGCCAGTTGGCAAGGCGTTTGGGTCAAAGTTTTGAATTCGCTGATCGTCACGTTGTCGTTGTATTGGAGGGACATATATAAACATTCACAATTATGTAGTCGGAACCAGCCAGATGCAATTTGACTCCCACTGCGTCGGAGGACAGATCATTTGCAGCCGTTAGCACTTGTGTCAGTTAGGTATACGGTATCGTGTCACGAATTAATATACCAACACCGCCCCCACGAACCGGTCCTTGTCCGCGGGCCTGCCTGCGGTGCTGCCAGATGCAGTTGAATCCGGTAAATTTCATGGTATCTCCTTGTGCGAGGTGGGTCTCTTGAATGAGGGCAATATCAATATTGTTAGAGCAGATGTAATGTTCGATCCAGGTCTTCTTGGATTTTAACCCACCGGCGTTCCATTGCCACAATCGTACACTTTGCCTGTGGCTGGTTGCTGATATGGCCGGGTTGTGGGCTACCCTGGGTGGCATGACTGTTGGCATTGTGACAATAGATGGTATACCAGTCACGGTGACCACCCTGCCAGCGGTGATATTGGTGTTGGTAGAGTGCAGTTCGCATTTGGCACATTTCCACAGTCCGTTATCATATGCAGAGAAATTCAGCAGTTTGGAGCACGGTTTTAGGTGAACCCAGCACCTACACTGGGTACACTTACACAGTTCTTCGGAGCATTTTCATTGCACATGGGGCACAGCCAGACTGGGCCCGGGTTAGGTTCAATGTCACCGGCGAGGATAAGGAGCAGACCCCAGTATGTCAGATTACCGGGGCCCGCTATGAAAAACCCGACACACACAAATATTCCAATGCCTGTGGGTAGGTTCGGTTGGGGTCCTGGTAGCCTCCAGGATAGGAGTGGGACCACAGGGGCCGGGGAAATGAGAGCCATTTGTTGCCCTCTTCCGGGGATACCGGGAGGGCGGTTCTGCCGGTATCCCCGGTGCTCTCCAGGTGCAGCTTTTGTCGACCTTTTCAGCTTTTATAGACTAGCCGTTCCGTTTCTATGACATCGGTGCATATGCATTGCCTGCTTTTTTAGCTGCTCCGGCTTTTTTCCAGCTGCTCTAGCTGCTGAAAAAAGCTTGAAATGGCGAAAAAAGCTCGAGCTTTTATTCAGCTGCTGAACAAATTGAAGAAATTTTTGACGTTTATGCTAAATTTGGTTTTGGTAATTTGGAGAAGTATTGGAAATTTTTATCGCCGAACCACAAAGACCAAAGGGGGGACCATTGTCGAAATTTTCTATGAGTTAACCAAAAGGGGGGACTCAGAACCCTAATACCCTTCCTGTGTGCGCCCTTGATTATTTATATACTTCTTTAGATATGGCTGATCTTTAACCAACCGCGGCCAGGATATACGCGCGTATGTACACCCTGCTGTGCGCAGGGGGCTGATTCCCCCAATGGATTGGTGCACACTCGCTGGCCGCTGACAAACGGTTTCATAAGCCTTAGACTATTAAATTGTATTTCCTGACCGGTTGTTGTTATATCTGTTATATTCTATCTCAATTTTTCGGTCATGAAACATGAACTTTGGCCAAGTTGGTATCAGAAAACGTTTCCACCACGAAATGACTCTAGCATCAGTCCACGCAAAACTCCCAATATTATCAGCTTATTTGATTTGTCGTTACCCGCTTGCTCATTGACTAGGGCGAAAAGTCTCTGTCAAAAATCTGACAGTCGCAGCTCAGAAGTTGCCCTTAACCAACTTCTGGCTCCTCGGAAACCTGGTCGACAGTGCGATAAAGACGGATACAGACGACGGGCTGCTTGTCTTTGCGTCAAAAACGACTATGAGGACGAGGTATTTTATAGCTTTTTTTAGTATTTTGACTTTTGAAACCTTCAGGTATTTTTCCAGAATAGGTCGTGGTATCATTTTTTGCCAAAGTATTAATTATTAAAGGGATATATATATATATATATATATATATATATATATTTATCAGTGGCGGATCCAGGAATTTTTTTCGGGGGGGGGGGGGGGGCGGCCCCCCCCCCACTCGGCCATTACAAATACAATACAAATTTTCTGGTGCGGGGGTCTGGGGGCGGCCGCCCCCAGAATCTGAGCACCTTTTCTGTTTTTGACCCCGGGATATCTTCTAAAATCTGTAACTTTTATCAAAACACACAGTTGCGGGGGTCTGGGGCGGCAGCCCCCAGAAGCTGGGCAACTTTTTTGTTTTTGACCATGCGATATCCTCGAAAATCTGTAACTTTTATCAAAACACACAGTTGCGGGGGTGTGGGGGCTGCAGCCCCCAGAAGCTGGGCAACTTTTCTGTTTTTGATCCCGCGATATCCTCGAAAATCTGTAACTTTTATCAAAACACACAGTTGAGGGGGTCTGGGGGCGGCAGCCCCAGAAGCTGAGCACCTTTTCTGTTTTTGACCAGGGGACATCTTCTAAAATCTGTAACTTTTATCAAAACACACAGTTGCGGGGGTCTGGGGGCGGCAGCCCCCAGAAGCTGGGCAACTTTTTTGTTTTTGACCATGCGATATCCTCGAAAATCTGTAACTTTTATCAAAACACACAGTTGCGGGGGTCTGCAGCCCCCAGAAGCTGGGCAACTTTTCTGTTTTTGACCCCTGGATATCCTCCAAATTCTGCACCTATTTTCAAACTCTATATACTAAAGTAGAGAGACGTTACTGTTTTTGAGGGTATTGCTATGGACAGAATTTTTTCAAAACTGCTCCGTTCACTATGCCGCAATTAGCAAAACGATAGATTACAATGCAAAAAAGTGAGTTAGTCGTATCAGAAATTGTTTCCAACCTGGTTAAAACAAATGGGGAACGTCACATCAGTGTATTAGACCAGCAGGGGTACCATACATTATGGTATACAAATTTGGTGAGCAAAATTTCCAAATCCTTAGCATTTGCCCCGTATTTTGCCCAAAAAACCTTGCGATCAGAGTATCATACAGTGTATTACACGAGTAAATGCAACACAATGTACTCTTGTAGACATGCATAGGCTTTGATGATAGATGATAACAAGGACCAGAAAATTGCGGGGTCTGGGGGCGGCAGCCCCCAGCGAAAAAATTGGAGAAATTTTTGATTTTTAGAGCAAATTTGGTTATTGGAGACGTATCGGAAATTTTTTCGGTCGGGCAATAAAAACCAAAGGGGGGACCCTTGTGTAAAATTTCAGTCTGAAAAAATTTCGGGGGGGGGGCGCGAATTCAGGGTTTTTTTTTTCAAAAAAAATTGTGTGCATAATTGTGCAAAATTTTAATTTTAGTGTGCAAAATTTTATTTTTCTGTGCAAACTGTAAATGCGTATTCTTCGCCTATATAGAAGCAAATATACGCATTTTTATACCTCTAGAGGTACGTACGTATCAGTGGCCTACCCAGAAAGAAAGTTCGGGAGGGGAATGACTTTTCGATTTTTTGTAATGGGTGAAAAGGCACTTTTTAGCAATTTTAACACTCATAAAACGCCTTACAAACGCAAGGTTACTAAACCATAAAGTTGCAGGGGTCTGGGAGCGGCAGCCCCCATAAAATTATTGGCGATTTTTCCAATTTTCAGACCCAATTTGGTCAACTGGAGACTAATCAGAAATTTTTTCCGACAGAAAAATTAAAACAAAAGATATATATCTAGTAAGTAACGTTACATCAGACAGTGTACATAACACAAGTAAATGTAGCATAATATACTCGTGTAGACATACAAATGCAGGATAGTGTACTTGTGTATACATGCATTGGCTTCGATGTTAGATAATAACAAGGAATAGTAAGCCACAGAGTCGAAGGGGTCTGGGGGCGTTAGCTAAATTTTTTATTTTTAGCCAAACCATTTTTATTTTTAGCCATTTTTTTATTTTAGGGGTAGAAAATTTTTTATTTTCAAGCCAAGTTTAGTCAATTGGAGACGTATCAGAAAATTTTTCCGTAAAATACCATAAACAGCAATGGGGGGACCCTTGTGTAAAAAATCACTCAGATACTTGGGGACGCCCTTGCTGGTTGCTGCTATGTTTATGTTGATGTGCTGAAATTCTAAATATTGGAAATTACTGGCATTAGCACAGTGGCTGTCAGATGCAGATCCAAGAAATTTTTTGAGCGAGTGGAAGCCGACCCACCTTCCTTGACTCTTGCAAAAATGTGTATGCCATAATTGGCGGGGGTCTGGAGGCGGCAGCCCCAAAAGCCACAGCTTTTGTGGAATTTTGAAATAAAATTTTCATTAAAAAAGCAACTTTAAGCAAAACTTTGTTGGCGAATCTGGGTGATTGCGGGGCCTAGGGGCTTTAGTCCCAAGAAGCCAGAGCTTTTATAGGATTTTGAAATAATTTTTGCATTGAAAAACATTTCATCAGCAATTGTTTAGGAATTGTTCTGGGTCATTGCTGGGATCTGGGGCGGCAGTCCCCTGAAAATGCAGAAATTTTTTATTTTTCGGGCAAAATTTGTTCAATAAAAGACGAAACGGAAATTTTTTGGCCGGGCCGTAAAATTCAAAGGGGGGGACCATTGTGTAAAATTTTACTGGAAAAAAATTTCTGGGGTGGAAACTTTCAGCATCCCCCCTTGGTATGTATGCCCTTGTTACGTTATATATACATAAAATCATATCAGTGGCAGATCTAGGAATTTTTCAGGTTGGGTGGAACAATTTAGACAGTTTAGTTTAGAAACGTAGATGCCGTAGTTTGTAGAGGTCTTGGGAGCTAGAGAGTTATGGTTTTTGACAACGTGTAACACGTGTTTTAGAAAAATAAACCTCTCGCAATTTGAACAGCAATTACGCAAATCATGCGCCATTTGCCAAAAAGCAGTATAAAAACCTGATGCCGTTGATGATACCGCCAGGTATGCCATTAAATGCAGGGGTCTGGGGGCGGCAGCCCCCAGAATTTTTTTCGATTTCGCATTAAAAACAGTGCATTTTGACCATATCCCAGACCCATCGGGCACTGTGCATTATTGTGCAAAATTTTAATTTTTGTGTGCAAAATTTTAAAAAAGTGTGCATTTGCACAGGGTTTTGCACAAAAAAAAACCCTGATATATATATATATATATATATATATATATATATATATATATATATATATATATATATATATATATATATATATATATATATATATATATATATATATATATATATATATATATATATATATATATATATATATATATATATATATATATATATATATATATATATTATTAGACATCCGGATCCGGGGCGGGCCCGTGCCCATCCGGCGCCGGATCTGGATCCAAACCTGCCGAATCCGGATCCAGTGTCAAATCGGCACTTCTTGACAACAACTAATTGTTCCAAGGGTTCCCCCTTTGGTTTTTTACTGAAATTTTTTCGTTATTCCCAATTTCAGAAATTTCTTAACTAATTCTAAACTTTTTTGATTTTTATTCTGATTTCTCTGAAAATTGTGTTACATCGTAGATGCCCTTACAATATATAACTTTTGCTATGAATATCGCAGAAACATGAAAATGAGGTCATTGGAAAGACAAATTTTAGCGCTTTCTAATGACATGTCACATGATTGCGCCACTTCTTGAAAATATTTTCAAAATTCACTTTATAAACTATGACGTACGTTACGTCATAGGGACATGTGATGTGTGACCTAATCATTTGAAAGCTTTAGCAGTTTCCTCACAAATGACGTTAAAATTATTATTGTGCCACTGCCACGCCACTATCGTATCAAAAGTTGTGGCCCCTGAAAAGTTTTTCTAAAAGGGGCTGAATGTAAAGATCATACCATGGGTGATAAAATCCCAAAACAATTGAATTTAGTCAAAAAGTTTTGAAATTCTATTGCTCGTTTTTCAAATAATGTATATAGTACACAACAGACTTAACTAAGATAATAACGACATGGTCTAACTAGTCGAAACTAGACGCACCAGACTTCTTAATTAATTAATATATTTATACTATCCTATTCATAAAGATAATGAACATGTCAGCTCCACTTTGAAGTATCAGTTAGAATCATGTGTGGCATTATGACGTTTAGCTTTCAAATCTCGTGCAGTGGCTTGGTTCCAAAGTTATACGCAGTACTTAAAATAGTAGTATTACCTAAAATAGTAGTACGTAGTACTTAAAATGGAGTTATTTGTCTGTTGCTACGAGCAACGTTTAAACGTTGTTACAGAAAACGCGGTACTTCCCATCTGTTTCGTCAAAGTGTCTAAAAGAAGCGTTAATGCTTCATACTTAGTTTAGTTTAAAAGGGCGGAGTAACTCCGCGACAGGCCATTTGTAGTTTGTTATTTCTGGAGCTTATCCACAAAAATGACCACAACTTAGGCTATGAACATCGTAGAAAGTTGAAAATTATGTCATTGGAAAGACAACTTCTACCGCTTTCAAATGACATATCACATGATGCCGCTTCTTGCTGAAAATAAGTCAAAATTCACTTTATAAATTTTGGCGTACGTTAAACGTCACGTCACAGAGTCATGTGACCCATCATTTAAAAGCTCTTATAATTTTCTCTTAAATGACGTTAAAATTGTTACTGTACCACTACTGTATCAAAAGTTATGGCCCCTGAAAAGTTTTTTAAAGGGGCTGATTGTACAGATCACACCATGAGTGATCAAATCTCTGAACAATTGAATTTAGGCAAAAATTAAAAAAATGTTCATTTTTCAAATAATGTAACATAAAACAGACTAAACTAAGGTATATAGTCTAACGCACTAGACGCACTAGACTTGTAATAAAATATAACTTGAATAAAAATTTTAATTTTCGTCAGAAACTTGAAACTTAACGATGCCTTGCTTTTGCCCATTATTTTTGTGAACCTTCTTATCATCCGAGGCACTTACAAAGTTAGAATGGGCAGCAGAAACAACACTTACGAATATTAAGGTTTTTGAGTCAACATTATTGTGTTTTGCTTCATGTTTAGGTTATAGTTTCTGGTGTTAAATGATTTATAGTCCTCTCTCTCTCCGTCAGCCCCTTCTACTTGGAATGAAATCGGATGAAACCGCTGGCTCAGAGTCATGGTTTTATTGTACATACATTTTTTCAGGTCTTGCTGGTTTCTAGTCTGCGACACCCGGACCGTTGGACGGTGCCCGGTGGGGGCATCGAGGCAAGCGAGACAGACGCAGAGGCTGCCGTCCGGGAAGTCCACGAGGAGGCCGGGGTCAAAGGTCAAATTGTGCGCTGGCTGGGAATATTTGAGGTGAATACGCTTGCTTACTGTAATATTATAGTCGGGGTAGGGGCAGAGTATACACGCACTACGCAGCAAAAGTTTTCTTGAATGTGATATCGTGATCTTGTTCGGAGCTGATCGTTGGGAAGAAATTTGATGCCGATCCGATGCGCATGTTTTAGATGGCTGTCCGATCCAGAAATTTGTGTGCAAACGTTTAGACTTGACAAATATATTCCATCCACTGCGGTTTCATTCCACTGAATTCCATCGGTTCCATTGCGCAAAAACTACAAGTTGCCATTTGCCAATATTTTCACACAAATTTTACAATTCTTACAAAGTTACTAGTTAGTTACTAGTTACTGGTGACAAATTTTTAGTTATTTTAGGTTTTATCGAAAGTGACGTTTTAAAAAGCCTATCATATTGAGGAAAATCATGATAATTACAAATATAATTCAAGAAGTTCGGCACCTCCATTTGTTTTAGTCTGCAAAATTTCATTCGGATCGTCTTTTGCAGCCAGTGCAGTGGCATTCCCTTTCTGCAGCAGACAGTTTACCTTTTCATGCTTCGCATTCTATTCGGCAAATTAAATTCTCAAAAAAATCTCAGTGATCTTGCTAAATTTTCAAAACTTCAAGTGTCATCTGAAATACCGAGACCACCCTATGGCACTATGATAGGTCTTGGTTTTTCTACCGAGACCGAGACCAGCCTAGTCTCGGTCTCGGTGCAGGTTTCGCTGTCTCGGTCTCCGTCTCGTAAAATAACCGAGACTAGGCTGGTCTCAGTTATTTTACGAGACCGAGACCGAGACTGCCAACCCTGCTACACATACGTATTTTCCTAAAACTAGAGCTAATTTTTTAGTGCTAAAATTCAGTCAGAAAATTTTCAGAAGCCAAAAAAAGTAGCCAACGAAAAATTGATTCGAAAAATAGTTTATTTTTGTCAATGTTGCGCAACGTATTTTGAAAATTTTTTTAGAAAGATTTACCTACACATTACGACTTTTTAAAAAGTTGCAGCTGTCACTGCGCTGCATAAAACTGTTTTAAAAAGTATATACTAAAAACCATATAGAATTTTTTGGTATATCGACTTAAAAATTCTCTCTCATTGAAAAATTAGTTAAAATTTCAAGGAGAACGAAATTTGACGTTATGTACATCAAATGAACATCAAATGAAAGGTTTAATTCTAAACAACTTTTCTTCTTGAGTTAATCAGCGAAAACTTGACTGAAAAATGGTATATATCGCCCAAATTCTGTTATTCAGAGCGCCACCTTAAGGGAACCTCTTTCCTGTGAACTCCGAACATGCTACCATCCCTCCTTGCTCCTGCCGATCTGATCATTGAAATTTGAAGTCATTTCCGATCATTAGAAACTTAGATTAAGATTAGGGTAATAGTTTGCAAACCAACTGTCACTACTTCATGTGCTGAAAATGCTAGAAACTTCAGTAGGCGCATAGCAAGATAGGTCTTTATAGTCTTTATATATACTTCCTTTAGACTAAATTGCCAGGAAAATTTTCCAAGACAACACACCGCGGGGTGCAGGGTCATTAGTTATTATTAAAAATTCTTTTTTTCGCAACTCATTGTGAAAACCTTTGGCAGGAGATCCGGGCCAAATCGGGGATGGGCGTGCCCTTTCTTTGTGATATTGTTTTTGTTGTGGTTTTTATGTACCTTTTTTGTTAAACCTAGTATTTTGCTTAGGAATATGCCAGCCCCACTCTGTTGAATATGCCTGGCTCATATGTTGTTTCTGTAATGAACCTTGGTTAACATTTATTAAATGGCATGATTTTTTCAATAAGAGAACTACTGTGGTTAGTAAATAGCTCTTTATTAAGCCTAAACACGAGTGGCGAACGGCGACGATAATTATTTGTGTTTCACACTTTATAATGTCCCGAGGTATATACGCAGTCATGGTAGTCTGATAATGACATTGAAGCAGCGTATTATAATCTGCATTAAAAGGTCTTTGGGCAACCAGTATGTACAAATTATGTAGTAGTGTAGTTTGTAACCTGTTTGTCAGAAGAATGTTAAGTTGCCACTTGGTTGCAAATTGCAAACATATTTTGTAAAATATAAAAATAAAATGACTCCCGTTTTTGTCGTTTTTTGTATGTTTATTATTTATTGTATTCGTACGATTTACGTATATTATTATAGTATGTATGTAAACGAAATAATGCGTGTTGGCAAGCCACGTGTAATTCTAGTGGCTTTCTTAGGCTGAGGACAGCTAAAGTCGTTATGAGCGACACTGTAGTTGTGAGGGCTGTTGAGTGTTGAAAGACTAAGTTAATAGCACATTGCGTGTGTTCTGTATGGCTCAAGGTTAAATCCTAGTTTTCACCGCAATAAACGGAGTGGTCTTATTTTAATCTGTATATATATAGTTTAGAAATAAATCGGACCCGCGATGCTACATATAAGTAAACTGCTTAATTTTAGCCCGAACCTATTTTTAAACTGTTGCCACTTACCATATTTTAAAAGAATTTAACATACTGGCTAAGTATTAGCGTACGTAATTTAGTTTTAAATTGGCTCGCTAAATGATTAAAGTGCGTTTAATCCGGTAGTTCGGGTATAATGACATTTTAAAACATGATTTTGTACCGTTTACGTAGCACTAAACATAATGTCATTTAGTTCGGTATGGGTGTCTTCGCACGCTGCGATTTAGTTGTTTTTGACGCTGCAGCAATATGCGACTTGACGTGCGCAGAATAATGTGTCCATAGCGTCAAAAACGCATTAAAACGGCACATTGGACTTGCATTTTATCGTTAAAACACTGGAACAAAATCAAGACGCTTCCGTCCCGACCCTTCAACACTGAAAAAGTCACGTCTGCTCAGACAGTGCGTTTTACTTGCCACACGCCCAGGCTCATACGTATAAATCACGGCAGAAAAATGTATATACTGCCGAATTGGGCTAAAGAAATGGGTTTTAAGCTGATTAATTTTTCCTCATTACGTCACCTATTTGCAAAATCTCTAAACGCATAGTTGCATAGAAGCATACATGTAACGGGGTCAAAATTTTGGGGGGCCTCTCCGGCCGAATTTTGGGGACCCTCCCCCCCCTAATCGACCAAAAATACCCTAGATTTTGCAGTTTGCTAAATTTTGTAAAATTTTGCCAAAAAAGTGCCATTTTTACTAAATTTTGCCCAAATGTTGGGGACCCTCCCCCCCGGCTCCTCGATTTTGGGGGGTCCCCCCCCGTCCCCCCTCATACATGTATGCAATATGCATAGAAGTAGATGTTTGAGCATTGACAATTGTAGATAGCTAATGAAGCTCCACGGGTTTTACGATCGTCTATCTGCATTCATTTCGTTTGTTTTCAGAATCGGGTTCGCCGTCATCGGACTTCGGTTTTTGTGCTGCGAGTGACTGAAGAATATCCACAATGGGAAGATTCCACTCGAGTTGGTCAGTTAGTTTAATTTTCTTATTCCTATTGTATATAATTCTGCTTTTATTACCGTTTGGTTAGCAATTTGTTTAAAGTTTCAATCGTTAAATCGTTGTTTGTGTGTGCCAATCTATTTGGGCAATGCATTAAAATGGGCAGGACGCGGGTAGATATCGTTGTGGAACGAAGAGGTGCAGTTATCTTGTTGTGTGCGTGGCATTATTCAACAGTTCTTTCCGTTCCCTTGCTGGTATTGTTTCCAGAGTTGGCAATCGGGTTTGGGCGAATAAATACTGGACTTTGATTTTGACATAAAATTTTGCCTATTTTTGGGTATTTATTATAAAGTGAAGCTAGTGGCCTCATGGTTGAGTTATTAAGGTTTTGGCTAAGTTTGATTGCTCACTTGGAGCTGGAGGTTTGCACCCACTATCTCAGATGAAGAGATTTAGGCCATGTTTATTCCTGCCCTCTTAGCTGTACTGTCCAGAGGTCGACGAAAGGGTAGTATTTAATGGTAGAAGGTAACATCGGTCTCCTATGGGCATTCGTTCGTACGGAAAAGAATGCGTACATAGAATAACACGCTTGAGGTTGATCAATCGCAGTCGCAGATGAGTAGTGGGAATAGTATATAGTCTTTGCGATTGGGTGGCGTTAGAATTAGACGTGTATAAGTCCGCGGGAATGCAGTTTAGTGTCAACTTACCTGGTGAAACTATTCGAAATGCCGAGGGGGCACCCCTGCGGAAATTCCTACCTCCCTACGTATGTCCCTTTAAGCACTAATTAAAGTATTAATAAGAGCAAACAGTGTACAAGTAATTCTGTTATTTTTTTACAGATTATATTTATTACCTCTTGGCGTTATTCAGCTGTTACTGTCTACACAATTCTACACGACTTACAGTCACAATACACATTTTATGTACAAGTTATTGCGTATTCACTGCGCAAAGCATTTTAAGCATGTTGATGGTATCACACAATCTTGTATCGTTTATATACATCCAAATGCTATAATTTGGTCTCGTGTAGGAAGCGTTCTTTGGTAAACATTGGTGGTAACTTCTGTCGTGAGTACTTCGCAGTTCACCGGACAGTTTATTACGATGTCCGACTTTCTGGTATTGAAGGATAATATTATAGTTATTCTCCAAACCATCAGAACTTGAAAATATAATATTCCACTTTTTGATTTTGAGCATTATATCGAGCGTAGTTTTGCCATTGAGCCGTCGATTGAATGGTGTTTCGGTTAACGAAGAATCGCTTTATGTGGATTCTGAAAGCATCTACTTCCGAATTCGATATATGTGTGCTGAGAAGCAATAGAGCTGAAAGCGTTAGTATCTGGGTTATTTTGTAAATAGATAGCATTTTTCGCAGAATAATAAATGATGGATATCTGAAAATAAAAATTTATGAATAG
Organism: Trissonchulus sp. WLG1_4; assembly: GCA_030248245.1. Classification (NCBI taxonomy): domain Eukaryota; kingdom Metazoa; phylum Nematoda; class Enoplea; order Enoplida; family Ironidae; genus Trissonchulus; species Trissonchulus sp. WLG1_4. Next base: position 16,526 of record JASANF010021101.1, read on the forward strand.
AGAATAAGAATAGAGAATACTTAAGCACCCGAACTATTACTTCGTGGTTGTTTTTGGGTAATTGTGGTATAGTAACTGTTACTTTTTTTGTCGATAGTTTTAGTTCACTGTACTTTATATACGACTGTACGTTCGTGGTTTAAAATACACAGGAAAATCTTGATTTACTCATATAGTCTGTGGATTAGAAACTTTCTGTGCCAAACTGGAACAGAAACCTTTTGGCAAACTGTCGTGTGTAAGTGCAATATTTTAATTAAAACACTTAGTGAGCCCAAAATTATCAACACGACTCTTCGGCGCAGCAGAGAATAGCTGAATTCGATAGGAAAACCAGAACAATCTTAATATATATACGGATTTAGCTGGATTATGTTTCCGAGCTTATCTAACACCAAGATTGTTGCTTATAATCGTCTCAAGCAAGCTTTGTTCCTTTACAGCAGTATTTTTGAGGCTCAGATTTGTCAACGTCAGCTGTTGTTAGCGTCAATATGCTAAGTCGATGTTTATATATTGGGTTTTGGACTTTTGATTGATTTAGAATAATTTTTGCAATTATAGATTTAGATTTTATAATTTTTAATAAAGAATCTTTCTATTTATGTCGCTGCATTAAGCTTAATTATGGTTAATATTAGATTGTCGAGCTCGCAGTTGCGGTGGTTTGTGGGCGGCAGCCCCTAATAGCGGAGGAGGTTTAACACTTTAAATTTCAGTGTTATGATGGGCATTAGAGAAAGCATTTCGTGTTTCCAACTGAATCAAATCTAATAGTGAGTATTCACTATAGTATTACGTTGCGTACTATAATATATATGCGTTACAATATACGCCAACGCCAAAGCAACATCAAGATTACTAAATCAATAAAATCAGGACACCACGATTTCGTTGTTTTGGCCCATTTTTGTCAATTGCCATGTATATGTCTGTCTTTTTTACAGTCAAGCCATAACAACCAAAGGGGGCACCCTAGACCGATGTGTAAAGTATCAGTGGGGAGAATTTCCCCACACACCCTCCCGTATGCGAAGCACTGTAAAAACACAAAAATGTGCTTGCAAATCAAGAGCAGTCCGTCAAAAAATGAATATACATGACTTTATTGTGACCCTAAGCACAGTTTTATAAAGCTTTATACCGCTCAAAAGGTGTTTTATTGACATGTTTTGAAAATTTTTTTCTGTATTTTTCAGAATTTTAGTATATACCACTTATGTATTCAAGTCAAACATTTTAGTACCACTTATGTATTCAATTCAAACTAAGCTAGATAAAGAAATACTTAACTTCATCGTGAGTAATAGAGTTCCTTTTAACGCATAGATATTACCCTGATTTTGACTACCTAAGGTTTGTTTGTCGTGTCAGAAATCTGTCTGAATGGCCTAACCCAAAGTACTTACTGTCATTCCCTAATCTTAATCACTCTGGTTAGTACATATTTAAAATTTGAATGAGAGATTATGTGCTTACGAGTTTCCGATTTAGTACTTTATTTTGAAATTTTTTAAATCCGTTTATTTTATGTTTGTTGCACATTGGTGAGTATTTAATTATGGGCTACTCCTTTAGCATAATACTTCAGTATTTAGCCCGAGTCTTATGCATGGGCCGCATTTTAACCCGGGACTACTCACTAACATCAGTGGTGTCACAGTCAGAAGGGTTCAAGCTATGCTTTCACTTCGGTGCAAGTAGAGAGCCTCAATAAGTGGCGTTTAAAATTACACTGTTACAGTTATCAGTTTTAGCATGACGAACCAGTGTTAAAAGACAGGTATGTATTTTTTCCTGACAACAAAATATAACGTAACGGACCACACATATATATATACATGTAGCGGGGTCAAAATTATGGGGGGGCCTCTCCGGCCAAATTTTGGGGACCCTCCCCCCCAGATTGACCAAAAATACCCTAAATTTAGCAAAATTTTCTGAAAATTTCGCCAAAAAGTTCCATTTTTCCCAAATTTTGGGGACCCTCCCCCTCGGGTCCTCGATTTTGGGGGGGGGGGTCCCCCATCCCTCCCTCATACATGTATATGGTTTCAAGATTCTACAAAGGGGAGAAGGTGCAGCGGCGTTTTGCACCAGCATTAATATAGAAAAGTTTTGCATTCCACACTGTACGTATTTTACTGCAAAATTAAGAGTATATACTCAAATAGACCTAGTCAGGTCAGTTAGTCGATAAAACAAAGGTTGGATTTGGAACGTCCTGAGGGATAGCACACCAGTCTGGAAAAGCTTTAGTTGTCTGCACTTGTTCATTGTTCAGTAATAGGAAAAGTTCTACGTCCGAGACACTCAATTGGCCCATGCTTGTGTGTCCTATCTCAGGGCCTCTTCATCAGTTATATATATTAACTGGATTAGATTCCATAACTAGATTAACATCAGTAACTTAGCATAAGATTGGTGAAAGTTTATGAAACTTTGTAGAACGACTGAACTCTGTTATCTGCTTTTGCTTGCGAAATTTCAGTTATTTCTATATTGATCTGGTTAATCTAGTCCTGAGTATATACATTATAATACCTCCACAGTCCAGCTCTGTACCATCTTTTTCCCACAACAAGGCAACATTAGATCAATTAATCTGACCTAATTTGTTCCCTTAACTTCTTATTTTGTAATAATCTACATATTTCAATGAATGAATAATGCAGTTTCAAGTTGTCAAACTTTTTATACGTTAAACTTTGTTGCATAAACTTCTTTCACAATGTGAGTGTGTGCTCTTAAAATTTTAGGGATTATAAATTGCTTAACGTCCAATTAACATTTGTTTTAGCATGTTTAATTAGTGCTAGAATAGGTAGAGTGAGGAAAAAGTCTCCTATCATTCAAAGCCCTAAAAGCAGTCACTCAACCTGCTACTATGTTGCGTGTATCCAAGTGCTAACTGGAGACACATCGAGCTTAGACGTTGCAATTGGAGGACTACGTATGTACGTCCTCAGATGTGCAAATTAATATGGAAGGTTTGCAGTCTGCACAAATGTTAGTTGGAAAAGCCCGGTGCTTAATGAGCAATCAAATTCGAAATGTAACGAGTTCAGCGTTAAGGGCAGCACTCATAGTCATAATATGTAAGGCCTCCCCGCCTCCAAAATTTATGGTTCGGAGGGAGGGTCCCCAAAATTTGGCCAGAGGCTACCATAAATTTTTGACCCCGTTACATGTATGATTATAGTGTAGTGGTTAATGAATGCTTTTGTGACTAAGTTTATTCCAAGTCACGTGAAGTGTACGTGTTCTGTGCTTGCACATTCGTGTTCACCACTAATGTTGATTAGTTTGGAAGACAGCTGTTTTATGGAAAAGTATATACATAGGTATTGGGGAAGAGAATGCACATTGCTCTATTATATATATGTGATACGATAAGTCTTCGTGTTTTTGAACAAGCAGAAAAAGCGTGCGTATGTGTATACACCTTAAATGAAGCGACATACACGTGCATTTACCTATATATAACTTATATTTTTTTTGGTGTGAAGTACATACCTTAGGTAATGATGATAACTCAAATTTTATTACTTTAGGTAAGTACGTATATATATATATATATATATATATATATATATATATATATATATATATATATATATATATATATATATATATATATATATATATATATATATATATATATATATATATATATATATATATATATAATTTATTAGTTTAATAACGTTAATTGCGTGAAATATTGAAAACGGTTTGCAATCAACGAAACTGGAAAATGTTGGGCCAGATATATTTTGACTGACAGCTATTTTTTTCTGGGCTTGACAGACTTTTGACACAGGCACACTTGGAACTAAAAAACACTGCCTATATGCACAGCGTGGTACGTATACGTTATAGCGTGGTACGTATGCGTTATGTAATGAGTACATACGTTATATAATGTATTTATTGTTGGGACTTTTTATATAACAAATCACGCAAGTTTTTGGAGTAAAAAATATCGAACAAGCCAGGTAATTTAGTTCTCGAATATATATAATCGGTGACCGTAGACACTTATATATTGTATACAGAGTTCAGAATGACTTGTGAAAGTGTGAAGTTTTCGCGTTTATTGGAACTAAATTGAAAATTATATAATAGGATATAAAATATCATACTTAAAGTGATAAATATAATATAATACCGATTTGCACATATCCATCCAACGCTGTTATTACCCTTATAAATGTCATTGTAGTCCTTAGGCTAAGTTTCCTTCATGAAAATAAAATTTTTAGAACCATGCCATGATAGTTTCTACAGGCAAAAATACCTGAAGCCTTTAAAGCCTGGTTCTGTACTTGTCCTCAAGAACATAAGGACAGGGGCAAGGACAATTTTCGGTCAACTGGTTTGAAGCATTTACTAAATAGTTTCGTCTAAGTGCATGCCAACTGGACTTCGTTCAAACTTTCTTGAATTTGGCTTGTTTGCCGTTCAGGGAGGACGCGGTTTAGAATTTTCGATCCGCGACCCGACCCAATCCGCGGCTCGACACTCGTGGGTAACCCGCGACCCAACCCGCGCCGTAAAACCCGACCCGCGACCCACTTTGACCCACCACTCTATAACCATAACGTACATATGTACATAGGACACAGGGCGTAGCCAGGATTTTGAAATGGGGGGGGGTCGCACCTTATCCACTTTTTTGTTTCCTTGCTTAAATTCGCTATTGCGGGGTCTGAGGGCGTCAGCTTCCAGAATCCAATCATTTTTACACTTATTGGCGAATTGGCTTACATAAAAAAATGTAAATTTAGTCATTTAAATAAATAATCTGGGGGCGGCAGCCCCCCGAAAAAAGGGAGGTTTTTTTCAATTTTTGGACAAATTTTGTCAACTGGAGACGTATCAAAAATTTTTTCCGACAGAAAAATTAAAAACAAAAGAAGGGAACTTCATAGCAGACAGTATATTGCACAAGTAAATACAGCATAATGTATATATTCTTGTAGACATGCATATATAGGCTTTGACGAAAGTGGATAACAAGGAATAGTAAGTCACAGAGTTCGTAGGGGTCTGGGGGCGGCAGCCCCCAGAAAAAATTTTGAGAATTTTTTAAATTATCCGAAATTTTTTTCAGCCGGGCTATAAAAACCAAGGGGAACCTTGGTAGTTGTTTCAGTTTTCGCGGGTCAGACGTTTTTCGACCCGCGCAGCCTGCAGTGGGTACCCGCGGGTCGACCCACGGCTCAAATTTTCCGACCCAACCCACCCAACCCGCGGGTACCCACGACTCGTGTCCACCCCTGGTCGTGATAGGTTTCTTAGACAAGAGTTGTCAAGGACAAATCGATAGGTTCAAGGATAAGCATGAACCGGCCTTTAAAGATACAAATTTTGTTTTGTGGTGATTGAGCACTGGATATTCAATCTGTCAGTCGCTGTTTCGAGTGAGTCGTTTAATCAGTCGTTTAAAATACGACGGTGCAGATTATTTCTGAGCACGACCAAGTCTGCTGCGAGCCGAACCTAGGCGTTAAGTTACATCGTGTCATATTTTACAACCAACTTTAATTGTGACCTTTTGCAGCATTAGGATATACTGAAAACTCCCAAATTCATTCGAAAACTATCACTGCAGAGAGTGAATTAAACAGGCCTATGTTGTATTAATAATAAATTTAGTTCATGTCCATTGAAGTTTGAATGAAAATGAAGTTACATAGTCAAAGTTAGTTTTCACAGTCAGCTTACTCCGGAGGTTCAGGAGTGGCATCTGTTTGAAAACATTTTTTTCAATTCGAACAACAGTGGTCAGACTAACTAAGAGGAACTTTTTTAATCATGAACATTGAACACAATTGACTCCTTGCCCGTAGTGTGTTTATCATTTGCAGTACTGCGTCCGTCGTACACTACATGTGAATGAAATTACTACTTATGTCTATTTTTCAGGTCGTAAACGGCGTTGGTTTTGTTTGGACGAAGCGCGTATGCTGTTGAAGCTGGGCAAACCGCTGCAGCCCTACTACATAGACCAGCTGAGAGCTGCTGCCTATGAGACAGAGCTGCGACACTGGGTGACGATCAGTCGACAGAAACGACTGAATGAAGCCACGGCTGCCCTCACAACCAATACTTCGACGCTTGCTCCGCCCAAGGTGGGAAACTGTAGACTGTTCCATCGACGCAGTAATGCCAGAACCAAAAGTGAAGGATCGGCGTCTGGTCGACTGAAATTGACTGCTACTACTACTGCTGCTACTGCTGCTGCTGCTGCTCAACTAGATTCTGAAAACAACGTCAATAACGTGATGCCTGACGCGAAAGCCATCGCCACTCCTCTGGAGTCCCAGGGGGGCCTTGGTTCCCCCCATAATCTGGACCCCGCGGAGCTGTCCGCCCTCGCCCCTCCTGTTTTCGTCTTCACCACTAGCAAGGAAGTGGTCGCTTTACGCTCCGCTGACGGGTACGAGGCTGTATTCATGGCCGGTGATTATGTCTGAGTTCTGAGTCGTGGTTCTGATGGTACCAGTGGCAGATCTATCCCCTCCCGAAATTTTTAAGTGAAATTGAGTGAAATTAAGTGAAAAGGGTTTTTGGTTTTTTATAATTCGGCCAAAAAATCGTTTAAGCCCGGTTCATATTTGTCCGTAAGAGCTGTCCGTGTCCGTGTCCGCAAGAGCAGTTTGATTCACTGTTGTCCGGATGTCCGTAAAAAATTGTGCGTGAGTGTCCATAAGGGCTGTGCGGATGTCCGGATGGTAAGTTGTCACACTATTGCACCGAACGTTGGCTAAGTCATCATATCTAAGGAAGCCAGCGTAAGCTGTTGCACAAAAAGCTACATCTCTGAGAGTCTTAAGTGAGGCAGTTTTTTCTACTTTTGCACCAATTTTTTGCATAGCTTCCTTAGTGAGCGGCAACTTCTTTTGCACCGGTGTAGCATGATACCGGTTAAGTCCCTTAGCAATCATTGAGACGTGTCGTGCTGTTGTTGGGTCTGGCAAATTGCAAAACCCGTGGGCCCATTTCAGGGCCGCCAAAACTTGGGGAATTTGCTTTCCTGAGCGAGTCTGATGTACGCGTTCCAAAAGATACAGGGCAATCTGAAGGCTTGTTGCTGGTAGGGGGGTCACTCCCCACATGTATTGTTGGTAGCGAGAAAACATTGTGAGATGACGCAGGTACTTGATCAGGGTCGATTTAGCTATGGAAGAAAGAGTGACGAGACTAGGTCAGTTGATTTTTAATAGTTGTTGGAGCGAAGACTGTCCACCCACTTTGCTGCCGATAACAACTCTGAAACATTTTTCATACATTTGGGTGGGAAAGCGGGTGGGACGGACTTCGATTTTCCAGTATAGTGGCCTGCCAGGTATGTAGGTAGCCTACTCTATAATAAAGCTCTTCTAGAGCAAGGCTGACCGGCAGGTAAGTAACTGCGTGAAGTGACAGTCTTTCTGTACTTGGACTAATGGTCGGGCTCATTTGCATATGCAAATGAAATATCCTTCACGCAGCCACCTAGTGCATGTAAAAGCAGACATTCAGTTCAACTTTTGTCCTTGTTCGTAAGGAATTAGCCAATCAGATTGTAGCCTTTATTATAGTCACGTGTACGTGCGTGCATATAAAATTCCTCTGCGCATAGTAAAATAATGTTAAATTTGTCTTAATTTCAGCTTAACAGCTTGCTTTTTATGAGTGCAGAACGTTTTTATTGATTTTTTAAAACTTGTGTTCACACACTCATCTGCTGCACGGCAAAGATGTTGGTGTTATTTTATATGCATACGCATTGTCCGTAGACTGTAGAGTGTCCGTAGCAGTATGAATTAATGCTGCTGACGGACACGGTCACGGACAACCTTCCGGACAGGGACACGGACTCGGACACGGACAACTACGGACAACCTTCCGGACAGGGACACGGACTCGGACACGGACAACTACGGACACTTCCGCACTACTATGAACTAGGCTTTATTCTGTAATAAATTTTACTAAAAGTTCCAAAAAACTTCGTTGCCTCCTGTAATTTCATTCAATATCTGCCTCTGGATGGTATATATGAATATGTGATGACATTTTCGGGTGGGATCCCACAGCCAAAGTTTGGATTTCGTCATGAAATCGAATATACTCCCAAATTTGGTGAAAGCAACACATTCAGAAAGTTTATGACTATTTGGAAACGTAGTTTTAGCAGGTGTCATACATAAAGGTCATTCAAATTGTTGATGTTTTTGTGATTTGTTAATGGTACGTCAAATCCGGTGTGATGTCATGGTTGTTGATTCGCTATTGCTGGTGACTTGATTTTTGTTTTGTTCACAAAAAGTTTTACAGTTTTCGTACCTTAATTAACTGTTCTGCATTGATGCTTAAATCAGCCACTCTCCGGGTGGATTTAACCACGGTGGTTTTTAAAAACCAAACCACGACTATGGTTCGTATAATCCGTTCTTTATGTATTCGAAAACTTTCTAAACCACCTTGGTGGAAAGGGTTTTTCAGAAAAACCATGGGTTATGGTTTATAGAAAAACTGGTTTAAGAAAAACCATGGTTTAAACCACCGTGGTGAAATCCCCCTCCGAGTTTTCTAAACGTTGGTTATATAGTTCATATCGGCAAAAACAAGCGTGAGCCTTATGTCGAACTTGTCATGACTTTAGGTTTGCTTTAAGTTGATAAACTTGTTTTATAAACTACTATCAATAGAATAAAAAGAACTTTTTCAAACTGAATTTGTGAATATGATAGAAAAATTAACTTATGTAATTAAAAGAGCTGTTTTGAAAAGTATGGGACAACATTTTATGGAAGTTTCTTTTATGTGGTAGTTGACAAATCCTACATGTTAGGATCGATTCATTTTTGCAGCATCTTACTGACTGAACGAACACACGGCTGTAAGTATGAATCGAGCCTTAATAAGAACATTTATACATCATATTTACAGCCCTAAGAATATATTATAATATATAGTATACAGATTTACAGTATGAATCGACCCTAAATGTATTGGATTTTGCATCTATTTGTCGTTGTTGTGTGTAAATATATTTGCTCATTTTGAGATTACTTTGTACATAATAAGATAGTAAGTTCAACTGTAGTAACTGTTAGTAAAATGCTTTCGTGAATTTAATGTTTTTGTAAACTTTTTCAAAGTAAAATGTATATATCTTTTTGTGCTGACACATTGTTCACAAATTCAGTATTTAGTGGGTATATATATACCTAACGGAAAACATTATGACATTGATGTAATGTAATTGAAATTAGATTTTAAATTGCTTTTCTATTTTTTTAATTTCATGCATAATGTTTTAATTGTATTATTTTATTTGGACTATGCCTTCAACTGAAGTTTCGTGTTTGTTTTTGTATGGTTGATTAACATTAATCGTTGTCAACATTATGTATTGTTAAGTAAGCCTACTTGAATTCAGTTTTTGACAGGTCTTTTGGAAAATTAATCTATGTTTAGTTAAGAATATAATTAGAATGGACGCGTAAGGCATCGTTGGGATTAAACTAATTCGACTTATTAATTTCTTGTTTTAACGAATTCGTGATGTTTCTCTTTTTTTAACCGAAGCCTAATTTTCATAACGTCGCGTCCTTTCGGGTAATCTTTGTATAACGCTTTTATTTGGATTATGGTTATAAAAATAGCCAATAAGTTATGTAATGGGTGGGCTAAGGAATTGATGAAAGTGACAGCAAGGATCGATTGATTCATAGCAATAGCGCACAGACGTAGAATGTTGCGTTCAAGCGGCAAAATTAAAAAAATTGCGCCATCATCAACACTGTTTAGATGTATCGTTGAATCTTTTTCATCTGATGTTTGTCCTACGTACTCTAAGTTAATGTGGAACAGCCTTGTGCTCCATGGATAGAATTCTACTTCTTCCGACCATACCTTTTAGTTTTTCCTTTATTTTAACTTGCAAAGTGTGGGGACGATAATTTGTGACATTGATAATGTGCGCATTGTATTTATGATTCCGCTGTTTGACGTTTGACTTTGACGTTTTATAGTTTTTGAATAGGCTGATTTTCTTAATTTTAGCGAAATAATAAAAATTTTTTGTTCCTCTTTTTGTACTTTTTTTAACATGTAGACTTAAAATGAGAAATTGTCAATTTTTCGTAAGAAGTTTGATTTTTTGTGCAAAATTCTACCATCTCGATTTTTCGACTTTATGCATACTCATTTTTACAGCATTTTGCAGCCACCAAGGGCAAATTTTTAGTTTCAGGGCACCTTTTGCTTAGTAAGAAAAAGGGGCTTGTGCCGAAAGAGCAAATCTGAGGGGGGGATTGCTCGTCCGTAAACTAAAACTTTTAAACTTTTCTACTAAAGTTACAGATCAAAACGAAAAATGTGGGGAGCTAATGTATTGCTTTTCTGAATTACAAAAATTCAAAAACTTAGTGTTAGTGATATATTAATTTTTAATATCCTGTTTTTCAATTTTTTTAAACCATTTTTTGCGTTCGTATAAATAATCTTGAATGTAAGCTTACCCAAATAAGTTTTTCAGCCAGTTTTGACACATGTTTACGTACTTTGTAGCTCAAAAACTAAGCGAAAATAGCAAAATCCAGTTCAGATAGGTACGTAATGTATTTGTATTTTATTTTTTTAACTATTTGATACTGCTTTTGTTAATGTTTATGTGAGTTACTGTTTTGATAGTTTCATTTATAGTTCATTTTGTTGCAGTTCGTTAGTTGTTTATAACCGACATATCAGCCACTGCTTTGAGTGTCTGTGCTTGGGGTGCGCCGTAGGCATTCAGTTTAGTTTTATTTAATAAAATATTTATATTTTTGAGTGTTTGTAGTATTCCAAATTTACTCCCCTCCTCAGTTCAAGACACTAAGAAAGGCCTTTCGCGGATTTACTGAACTGAAGGGGGTACCTGTACCCCCTCCTTAGTACTGAACTGAGGGGGGGGCAGAGCCATTGGCCTTTCTTAGTGTCTAACTGAAAGGGGTACCCCCCTTGGTTGAGTATGAAGTCTTGAACTGAGGGCGGGTACCGCCCCTTCCCCTTCTGGAAACCGCATAAAATAAACCTATTTTGTGCTCTTATGTTCGTCGATAAAAATGTTTTGATCAATCCAAAATTGTCGATGAACATTTCGCTTCAATAAGTCCAACCCTGAGCTATTGAGTGCCGATTCGTACTTCTGTGCGGACCTTAGGGCATCGGCATGTACCCACTGACAAATGGTGGGCATAAAACTGCTCACTGCATACTGTTGTCCGTTCGGCGTTCAGCCGTTTGACAGTTGCCCATGCCCACTAGTCGCATGCCCTGCCATGCGTACGCCATGGAGCAAAATGCGCCCTTGTGTGAATAGGCCTTAAAAAAGTAAGTCGAAGAAACGGTCTGCCCGTGTAACCTATACCTATGTCCGTTAACCGCACAAGGGGCTATTTTGCGCTATTGGGCGCCAGGCCCAAGCCCCAAGGCATAATGCGGAAAGTGTCATACTCTTCCTATTATGTACTCTTGGTACAGCGTAGAAGATCGATAGAAATCCACAAAACCGACTTCTTAACATTATTAACGGTAGTGACTACTGACTAGTGAGGATGCGTAGTCGCAAGAGTACATAATGGGACCAGTTTTGACACTCTTGCCATCATGAACTGATGATAGTAGTAGGAGCTGCAGTCGTGATGGCCAGGCAAATTGAGATCCCGTGATACTTTTGATAAGATGCAGCTTCTCAAAAGATTTCCTTTACCCCCGTCTAGCGTCTGGTAACGGTCAACAAAGATGCTGCAGTAGTAGTTCCTGGCTTGTTAGTTTTTCGTGGAGTGTCCAAAAAACCACGGCTCACGGTGTTTTTGCCTCATACATGCTTTTAAACAACGTGCAGGTAGACTGGTTTTAACTTTGGACAAATCAGTCAAACTTCTTTAGGATGCAATTTCAGATATTTACCTCTTTTTGACGCAAAAAACTGATCCAAAATATGCAGCAAAGCTTTCAAGTGACGTCAAGAACAGCCAATTACATGCTTGCTAACTTCCTCGTCAATATAACCAGCAACGTTGCCGTGAGTGATTTTCAATCTACAGTTCGTTTTACAGACAGCATTTTAATTTACTTACAAAATTAGCATATTGTAACACATTATTATAGCTTTAATTTATTCAGCTTATTTACAAGAATCACTACAACTATCTACTTTTTTCAATCTTTGATACTAAATACTGGATTTGATGAGATAGTTTTGGCTGTCCTTTCAATGTTTTCTTGTTCAATAACTTTTGTTTCTGTTTCTTGTCGGCCTTGTATTTCTTCATCGCTTCCTGAATTTCTTTACGTTTTCGCTCCTTTTCCTAAATATAAAACACATATTGACGGGTCAAACTGTACAATAATATAAGACTCTGTACGGAGTACTAGGATTGAAAAAGGTAGAAGCCTACTTCATTCAGCCGTAAGACCGGTGGTTTCTACACCTCCCCTAGGTCTACAAAGGAAAATCAACACGAAAAAACAAATTGCGCTCTTTATTACCAAGCAGTACTCATGCAAAAAATGAGACCATGTCTTTGACCAACCCAAATTCATACATTTAATGATCGTCAACCTCTCTAGGTGAAACTGACCGACTCTCCTAACACGAGCTGCGCAAGAATGTAATATATCAGTAAACAAAGGAACTAGTTTGCGCCAAATACAATTAATGTAGTTACCTCACATTCGTCAAACTTGATCGAATGTGACCAACAGTCTAAAGAATGTCACGCCACTTATGAAAAGCGGCTGAATCAGTTGGTCTAGAAAACCGGTCCATCACACAGGTTTATAAGTAAGTCTGAATGTGCGTGCAGCATGTCAACGATTGGAGACGCTTTATAAAGGTTACAAGATTTCAGTAAAGAGTCAATCTGCGATTTTGTAATATATAGTTCTGTACAGGTACGTATATACTTTTCCGCGCACAATGCTGACTGAGTACAGAGTATAAATAAAGAAGTCCATTGGCTTCGGTAAGGGTTTGGCGACGGTAGCCCCCAGAAGTTGAAATTTTTAGTTAGATTTTCATTACACTAACAATTTTACAGTACGGGCACGGACGTAAACTTGACCTGACCTGCCCGTTTATTGTCATTATTATGGTATCATGCCTTAGAAGCAAAAAAGCGTTTGGAAGAAATGCACTTACTAGTCTTCGTTGTTGTACTTCCGCTTGTTTTTGTTCATATTTTAAGCGGGCTTTCTCATACGTGTGCAGTTTTCTTCGTTTACTAAATAGAAATATGTGGCAGATTAATTCTGGAGATATTAAAATTAAACGAATATACTTTTATATAGTCAAAACGAATATACTTTTATATAGTCATATGAGTCTAGATTATCAGTTTCAGTTTTGTCAGTTGGTTATCCTGTCAGAATTCAAGACGCAGCGGTATTTCTAACTACATGGGCCTTTAACTTCCTCAATTCTTTAACACCTTAAAAGCAAAGCTTGCTGACGCCTGACGGAGAAATCGCATCTAATAACCTGGCTAGTCACAGCATGTTTTTGTGTCCAGTACGCAGCTAAAATCATACAGAAACAAGTGTTGAGCGAACCAAAGTAGCAGCTAGCTTTACTATAATGGCAGAAATATCACATATCTTTGAGTTTTTGTATGTAATATTGTAATCAGAAAAAAGTTTTTGTGTTCACAATTTTTACACCAGTACCTGGATTGGCAGTCTCGGTCTCTGTCTCGTAAAAAAACCGAGGCTAGGCTGGTCTCGATCTCGGTAGAACAACCGAGACCTGCCATAGGGTGTATTTCAGATGACACTTGAAGTTTTCAAAATTTTCGAAGATCAAGTTTTGAAATAAAATGCGAAGGATAAGGATGAAAAGGTAAACTGTCCGCTGCAGTAAGGGAATGTCAGTGCACTGGTAAATTTTAGCGAACTTCAAGTTTAATGTATTATACACCGCCCAGTTTTATCAAACTAGAGTTTCTAACTAAGGTATGAGCTGAGCGAGAATGGGTTGCCTGAGTTATCTGGAACCTTTCACGGATTCACGCTGTCTTCACGCTGACCATCATTTATATACCAGATAGTGCTAACTTCGTAGTTAATTTGTAATTGAAAATATTGCTGGCTTCTGCAATTCGACTAAGTGCAAACTGAGTGTGCAGTTTAATTGAACTTTCTTAAGCGCTAATTTTACCGCATGTCAAAACACATTAAGAAAAAACCTAGGCACCACAATCAAATAATTTTCTGGCTATAGGGTAGTGGGAGTGGGGGCAACAAGTCCGGCTTTCCTGCACGTATCTGAGTCAGCGGGAGAAACTTTTCTGGTCTGTGATGGTGCAACTATCAGAACTTTTGATAAGTAGCACAGCACCAGCACGGACGATTCTACGCTGGCACCGGAGTAAGACTGCAAAAGTGCCAACCTATGTATACACTACAGTATGTACTACAAAATGCCTGTATTAAACCGCCAAAAACGCCCTGCTAAGAAGTGCGTGAAACTTTAAAAAAATATCCAAAAGTTGTCACAACAGCGACAAAATGATCCTCTAATGTTACGTTTCTCGCAACCTAATGGTCCTTTTTTGAATACTAAATCACTAATTTTTCACGTTCCAAAATACCTCAAGTGTTTAAAATTAAAATTTTAAAATGGTCTTTAAGGGCTCGTTTGGGTAGTCTCGGTTGTAAACCCGAGACTTGCCAACCCTGACCATTACCTACTTCGCTTAATAGGATTGTGGAAAGAGTTTGCACTTTGCAGGTCTTTTCACAATATCACCTTTTGTGACCGTTGAATGACTGAGTCCATTATTATATATAGCAAATAATCAATAGAATTGCAAAAAATTTAGTTATTCAAATTTGATTATTTAAGTATAATATACCCTGATTAAATCCACCACGCCTGTAAACATGTATATATGTATAAATAATATGTATATGAAAAATACCTCAGTAAAATCGACTTGGGGTTGGGATCAGCAGACTGTAGACTTTCGTTTGTGTTTGATGGTTTAGGCGCGACATTCGACTCTGGTCGCTTCCTTTTAATCCCATGCATTTCCTGAAAAACCATTATCAACACAAAAACACACACACATACAGGGCGGCAGACCCCACCCCACATGCCGTTTTTTTAGTTATTGGTCGATCTTCGTCCCATTGCTTCTGGCACTTTTCGTCTTTCGTTTGATGCAGCCCCTTCCGTCACACAAGTGCACTGCCCCTGCTTCTCCCATGTGGGATAATGGAATGGAGGATTACTGAGCCACGTGACACAATTGCATTTCGAACAAAATTTTTGAATTAGAGACTAATCAGAAATTTTTTGGCAAACTTTCTTTAGCAAATTAATTCAAACGGCCAAAAAAGTATATTAGCACTCTCAGAAAGTTTAGCCAATAACGTTTTGACCCAAAAAACCCCAGAGTTCTGTTATTGACTTATGTAGTTCAGTTCCGTGTTAGAGACTGCAATATTTTCACCATTTGCAACAAACTGACGAAGTTGTATTTTAACTTCAAAGGAGACTTCCAATTTCCATTGGGTGCGAGTCTTTGAATTCGATTTACTTTTTCGTTGGTTTGCTGCAAAATCGCAGCGAAGAATAAATTCCAGTTGTTTAAATTTTTAAATTACCCAGCAAAACCAACTATATATTTGTAATCTCTATAAAACTTACGAATCGGAAGCAGGGTAGGATCTACGACATTTTTATAGCATAATTGAAGGAATTTTTGACGCCTTATTATTATTTTTTTTCTGACGCCTTATTAATTTTGATTGAATAAATTATATATGATAGTCTAAAACTTTTTGGATTAAATTCGGTGATAATTTGGACATTTTTATTACATCATAATTCATAACATTCATTTAATGTGAAAAACCTACAAAAGTTTTAGACAAATTTAGCACAGTTTTCTGACATCCTAATTTTATCCGAAATTGCCTAAACAGAAATATTAGTAGTTAGTACCACATGGCACCAGGGGCGTATCCAGGATTTCGCAAAGGGGGGGCTGCACCTTGACTGCGACGGGGGGGGGGTAAAAATAAAATACACATATCCTTATGCAATGTATATTATGTACTTTGTGTATTGTGTTTGTTCGCTGCATAGTTGGAATCTTAACTTCATGTATATAAATGAAGTTGAAAATCAGCATTGCGCGGGGCCGCGGGGGTCTGGGGGCGGAAGCCGGCAGCCCCTAGAAGATGGAGCTTTTTTGAGATTTTAACTATGGAAAATGCATTGAACACGGCACTTTTGAAAGGAAATAAACACAAATATGTAGTGGATCGACAGCAAGCACTCAACATTGCGGGAGTCTGGGGCGGCAGACCACAGAAGTTGGAGCTTTTTTGATATTTTAACCATCGACAAGTGACAACGAATTGAAAACTGCACTTTTGACATGAAATAATCGAAAATAGCTAGTGGATCTACAGCAAGCACTCAATATAGCGGGGGGCGGGGGGGGGGCACACCCAAGAAGGGGATTTTGATATTTTAACCATCGACAAGTGACAACGAATTGAAAACTGCACTTTTGACATGAAATAATCGAAAATAGCTAGTGGATCTACAGCAAGCACTCAATATAGTGGGGGCCTGGGGGCGGCAGTGCCCAGAAGTTGGAGTTTTTTGGAGATTTTAACCATCGAGAAAGCAATGAAAACTGCACTTTTGATATGAAATAAACAAAACTAATTAGGGGATCTATACTAAACAGTAAGCACATGTATGACTTTGGCCAACATTTTTAAAAAAATGGGCCCATGGGCCTCTGCCATCTGTTTTAGTATAAAGCGTATATTGGTATGTATACAGTGCTGTACTCAGAAAAAAATTTCGGTGGGGAATGACTTTTCAATTGTTTTATTGGTTAAATAAAATGCACTTTAGCAAATTTAACACTAACATTTGCATTACAAGCTCAAGATCAGTAAGGCATAATCATAATGGTGCAGGGGTCTGGGGGCGGTAGCCCCCAGAAAAATTGCAGATTTTTTTACAATTTTCAGGCCGAATTCGTTTAACTGGAGATGTATCAGAAAATTTTTTCCACAGGACGATGATGGGAACGTCATATCAGACAGTGTATTATACATGTTAATGCAGCATAATGGACTAGCGTAGACATGGATAGGCTTTGATGAAAGATGATAACAAGGACTAATAAGCTACAAAGTTGCAGGGGTCTGGGCGGGGGCGGTAGCCCCCCAAAAAAATTTCAAGAATTTTTTATTTTCAGGTCAAATTTGGTCAATTGGAGACGTTTGGGAGCCGAGCCACAAAAACCGAAAGGGTGGACCCTTGTTGACAATTTCCACCTAAGGGGGGCGTTCAGACCCCCTGAACCCTTGGCCCTTGCTATGCCCATGTATATACTCATATATTGTATTTTCCCCATCTGTCTAATATAACCATATAAGACATTAATTAATTAACACTGAATACGCTAATAGACCTGAAATGTGGGCATGCACAAAGAAAAAGGATAAGCCGAACAAAGCTCGAGAGATTTTTTGAGTTTTGAAGGTAGAATTTGTCAATTGGGCAGGTATCAGAAATTCAGAAACACTTTTGTCAGCTTTCGAATTTTTGGAAAGGGGGGGGGGGCTGCGACCCTCTAAGGGGGGTGCTCAGACCGCAAAGGGGGGGGGCTGCAGCACACCCAGCGCCCCCCCCCTAAATACGCCACTGCATGGAACAGGAAAAAATATTAGTACAAAAATGTACAAAAAAAGTGCAATAAGTTACAAAAAAAGTATAAACAATTTTTAACTTTTTTAATATATAGTATAGTATATTGTATAATAATATGCTTTAAATATGGAGGGTACCGTAATCCGTAAGTGGGTATGACTGGTTGTGTACTACTTACCGGTCCAAAAAGACCTCAAACAGTCCGACTATTAGGCCCGTATTCCAGAACTGAATCAAGAAAGTGTCAGTATGCGCATTTGTGTGAATAATAAACGTCTTTTTCGTACGACGGGGGGCATGACCGAAATTAGATGGGGTAAAAAAGCCATGTGGGGGGAAAAAACCACTTTTTTAAAATGGTCTGATGATGCCGCCAAACCTAGTAGCTACTCCAAAAGACTCATGGTAGTGCAAAAAGACGTTTATTTACGGCTGCAAAAATTAGCCCATGGGGGGACTAGCAAACCTGAAAAATACGTTGTATACAAGAAAAAAGGAAGAAAAACCATGTGTGACTAAGGCTGTTCGTAGACATTCGTCCTCCACTCCACCCACCGCACGGTTTTTAATTAAAAGCCACACAAAATATATAACTAAATACCAACAATAGTTGTTAGCATTACTCATTATTAATACAAAATAGCAGATATGTTATATTAGTAAATATTAGTAAATATATCCCTCCACCACCCGGTGAACAGTAGCAGAATGCAGTCTAAATGTATATGTATATGCTGCCTTGCAAATTGTAATCCTTGACCTTGCAAAAGTTTCAAGATGATTGACGTTATGTATATACATTAGAGCAGTAATGAATTGGGGGCGAGATCCCCTCGAAAAAAATTTTGGGAAATTTTTGAAATTTCAGTGTCATTTTGTTCAATTGGGGACGTGCCGTCTGCCGGAAAATTGTTGGATCAAGTGCAGTTGGGGGGGGGGGGGAAATAGTGGACCTATTTTGTTGGTGTAGAGCACCTTGAGGGAAGCATTTTTTGTAATAGAACCCCTATCCACAAATTTGGATTTTCTGAGCTATGACCCCTTGAAAATTGCATTTTCAGTGTTTTCGGAAGTGAACGTAGGCCAAAGTTCGAAGCCAAAAATGGCTATAATCTTTGTTTTTGGATAGTTTTGAGTGCGTTATGATGTTTTAAGGCATCGTCCAGGCTTAGTAGGCAGGATTCTCTAGGCAAAGCTGGCAGGATTTTTTCTGAAAATTTCGATTTTTTATTGCCTAAGCCTGAGCCTGAACCTAAGCCTAAGCCTGATACTAAGCCTAAGCCTAATCCCCATACTAAGCCTAAGCCCTAAGCCTATGCCTAAGCCCAAGCCTAAATTAAGGCCAAGTTTGAATTTGGTCAAAAATTGGACGTTTCTGGCGAATTTGGCCAATTTTTTGGCAGGAACCCGGTCAAAGAGCCTTTGTTTTGATTCTAAAAAAATGTAAACAATAATCTGACACGATTAGAACGCAAAAATCAAGGGCTTCGTAAAAAAATTGTAAAACGTCCCTCACTGAGGGTTCAGATTTCGGGGGGTCATATCTCAGAAAATCCAAAAAATGAAATAGGGGTTCTTGAAGCAAAAATGCATCCCCAAGGTGCTCTACTCAAAAAAATAGGTCCACTATTTCCCCCCCCCCCAACTGCATTTAACCCCAAAATTTATACAAACTTGCACTCTGAGTACAAAATTACAAAATTTATACAAAATTTGTACAAAATTTATACAAAAAAGTACAAAATTTATACAAAATTTATACAAATTTGCCAAGGTAGACATACAAAATTTATACAAAAATTATACAAAATTTATACAAAATTTTTTGTACATTTTTTGTATAATTTTTGTACTTTTTTTGTATAAATTTTGTACTCATTTTTTTTCCTGTGGTCATATCTCAAAAAATCCAAAAAATGAAATAGGGGTTCTTGAAGCAAAAATGCTTCCCCCAAGGTGCTCTACTCAAAAAAAGAGGTCCACTATTTTTCCCCCCCAACTGCATTTAAGGGGGTAGTGTCGCGAAAGCAGTCGATTTTGCGCGACTATAAAACTTTTTCAATGAAAGACAGGTCATTGTTCTTTATATATTCTAAAAATATGTTTCAAGGCAAATATTTGTACAAGGTTTCAGAAAAATTGATGAAGCATACAGTTAGCAGTGAAGTCGCGAAGTCGGAAAAATGACGTTTTGAAAACCTATTCACATTCGATAATTTCGTCACAATTAAAAAACTTTTTGTTTAGATTCTTTACACAAAGTAAAAGCACATATACTCTAGTTTATGTACACAAAATTTAGTGCAAATTGCTTGAGTGGTTGTGGAGTAATGCCTGGTTGAACTGTGAAACTGTGCGTAACCTGTACAGCACTCACGGCAATAATGATAAATTGTAAAAAATTTAGACACTTATTTTGAAATCAAAAGCAAAACGAACCTTTATTTTTCATTTTTCTTATTTGTGGCAAAAAATTGTGCGTCAAAACATTACATGTACTTCACAAGCTGGCCAATCTGATATCTGGCTTGATTTTTTGAACTTTTATGTCTCTATTGTGTGATGTCTGGGTCACAAATGGTGATTGGTTAAAAATATTGGTAGATATTGGTAGTCTAGTGCCTGGCAGTATTTATTTGACACCATATGGCATTTCACTAGTTTCTCAGTGAACGTACAATTTCAAAGCGAAAAGTTCTCATTTCCCAGCCTATGAGCAAAACTGCTTTGGCGACACTACCACCTTAACCCAAATTTTTTCAGTGGTGTCATAAAACCAAAGGGGGACCACAGGTCGACACAGGAAAAAAGTGAAAAAAGGGGGGGGGGCTAAAATCGCGAAGGGGGGCTAAAACCGCGAAGGGGGGCTGATGTCCCCCTAGCCCGCCCCTGGGTACGCCACTGGATAGTCTGGGGCCGTATTCTCAAAATTACCTGCAGGTAAAGTTAGGCTAACTTTACCCACAGGTAAAGTGAAGGTAAAGTCGTATTCTCAAACAATGCTTAAAGCCAATGTGATAGCTAAGGTTACCCTTAAGATTCGGTCCTGAAAAGTGCTTTATCTTGTTTCGCAGCTAAAGTTAATGTATTGTGCAAATTTTGAACCTCAAGCGTTGACGTTAACCTTGTTTTCAATTTTAACTTTACCTTTACCCACAGAATTAACTTTACCTTCACCTTACCTGTGGGTAAAGTTAGCCTAACTTTACCTGCAGGTAATTTTGAGAATACGGCCCCAGGATATGACCCCCCGAAATCTGGGGTTAAATGCAGTTGGGGGGGGGAAAAATAGTGGACCTATTTTTTTGAGTAGAGCACCTTGGGGGAAGCATTTTTGCTTCAAGAACCCCTATTTCATTTTTTGGATTTTCTGAGATACGACCCCCCGAAATCTGAACCCTCAGTAAGGGACGTTTTCGCAATTTTTTTCTGAAGCTCTTGTTTTTTCCGTTCTAATCGTGTCTAAATGGTGTCAGATTATTGGTTACAATTTTTTAGAATCAAAACAAAGGCTCTTTGACCGGGTTCCTGCCGAAAAATTGGCCAAATTCGCCAGAAACGTTCAATTTTTGACCAAATTCAAATTTGGCCTTAATTTAGGCTTGGGCTTAGGCTTAGGCTTAGGGCTTAGGCTTAGTATGGGGCTTAGGCTTAGGCTTAGGTTCAGGCTTAGGCTCAGGCTTAGGCTTAGGCAATAAAAAAATCGAAATTTTTAGAAAAAATTCTGCCAGCTTAGCCTAGAGAATCCTGCCAACTAAGCCTAGACGATGCCTTAAAACATCATAACGCACTCAAAACTATCCAAAAACAAAGATTATAGCCATTGTTGGCTTCGAACTTTGGCCTACGTTCACTTTCAAAAACACTGAAAATGCGATTTTTAAGGGGTCATAGCTCAGAAAATCCAAAATTGTGGATAGGGGTTCTATTACAAAAAATGCTTCCCTCCAGGTGCTCTACTCCAAAAAATAGGTCCACTATTTTTCCCCCCCCAACTGCACTTGATCCGAAATCTGAACCCTCAGTGAGTGGCGTTTTCGCATTATTTACGGAACAGTTTTGCGCAAGTAAGCCAATGATGTTCAGAATCAATATTTTTCAAAGCATCATGAGCAGAATCATGATGGAATACTGAAGCATGACCTGATGAAACAGGTTATAAAAATATACTGTTTTATAATAGAATAGTTTAATTTTAACGTTGTTCTGACTCGTACATGTGAGCTTGCTATCAATTGGCTTATTCTAGAAGGGCACGGATGTGACAGTCGCGATTGGTTTTTGTGTTTTTGCTGTGCTGAATATCATCGTAAGTTACTAATTTGCATTTTTCCAATTAAAAAATATGTAAACATTTAAGTTCAAGAAAGTATTGTTATTGGTGTTTTTTAAATTGCAAAATATTGATACGCCAGAAGTGATATTAAAATATATTAAAAAAAGAGAGAATCCACAAAAGCAAGAATAAATTTCGGATAAACTTTTAAGTTTTATTTCCCAGTCGTTCTAGTCGTTTCAGTTTTTAGCTTGTTAGTATATAATATATAATTTGTTGTTAACGTTTAATTTTGTGACAAAATCACAGGAAGAATGTGTTAGAACGTTTTTAACATGTTTTTTGCACTTTCGATTAACATGCTTTTAACATGTTTTTATCGTATTTTAACATGTTATTAACATGGTCTTAACATCTTTTAACATGTTTTTTGAATAGTGTTAAAAACATGTTAAAAAATTTTAACATCAATTTAACACGTTTTTCGCATTAAATTTGCACAAATTTAACATATTTTTAACATGTGTTAAAAACATGTTAAATTTATACTAAAACTTTTAGCATAGATTTAACATCTTTTTCGTATCTTTTTAGAATATGCGAAAAAGATGCAAAAAACATGTTAAATTCATGCTAAACTTTTTAGCATACTTTTAGCATGTTTTTAACATATGTTAAAATCATCTTAATTTTGAGTGATTTTGATGCGAAAAACAGGTTAAAATGATGTTAAAATTTTTTAACATGTTTTTAACACTATTCAAAAAATATGTTAAAACCATGTTAATAACATGTTAAAATATGTTAAAACATGTTAAAAGCATGTTAATCGAAAGTGCAAAAAACATGTTAAAAACATTTAAACACCTAATTCCTGTGAATGTTTTTGGTTCCTTAGCGACAACGCTTCTCATATGGCTTAAGTATGTAACGCTTGAATGCTTGATTCTCACGTTTGCTAGTGTCAGATATATGTTTCTTATTTATATACACGAACACGAGCATATATGCAGCTTTAATGTTTCAGGAGGACGTCTACAAGTATCATTTCTGAAACATGTCGGATGTAGAAGGGTAAGATTGTTTAGTCTATACGCCGGTCTTCTGAACATAAGCCCCGGATATTTATACGTATTAAAACATTTAATAAGTATTGGGATTGGGACCGGTAATGGAAACATACATGTACAGGGGGTCTCGGTCCGGGGGCGGGGCTTGTTCCGGATTTTTCAAGATTTTCGGGGAGGCTTGTCACGACGTTTTTGGGGCTTGAACTGGCAAAGACATAAAAATTTCAAATTTTTGCGTAAAAAGGGGTAATTTTTTGCAAAATTCGGATATTAGCGATTTTTTCGTTGAACCATTTGTTGAACCATTTTACAGCGATATTTTTGAGTTTTCGGGGAGCTTTTTTTGCACCACGGAAGGAGAATTGACTCGACGGGTCTAATCTGAGGAGTTGTTTCGTTCGTTTCGGATAATTGTTCGTGTCCATGTATATACCAGGTATCTGTATATATTTACCGACTGCTGTTTTGCAGCATTGGCCCTAGCGAACGACCGGAGGTAAAATTTTGCCGGAGCCGGAGCCGGATACAAAATGCCGGAGCCGGAGCCGGAGGCAGTGTTTTACAAACAAATTTCAATTAGTAAAAAATGTTGACAATTGTGAAAAAATTTTCAATTTTTTTCGAAACAGCATTTTTTAATGTTTCAACAGTCACGCACCATTTCTATACATATGTCTTTACACACTCATACGACCACTGGCCACTGACTGGTCCCGTTTTTGGGGATCTCACAAAAAATTTTCATCAACACTGATAAAAAGTCAAAAATTTGGTCAAATTGACCAGTATGGCATTTTGACTGCGGTGCCAAGGGCAGGTGTCAGGAGTCAGAGGGAGCTGGTTGCTCAGGCCTTCAGGGTGTCCGTCTGAACCTCCCCCTTTTAGTCAAACCTTGCAAAATTGTCAAGAATATATATACGTATATAAGAATATATACACCCAAAAAATAGACAAATTTGGAAAAGATTGCACTTTGTAGAAGATACGACGCCGTAAATGTCTGTAGCTTCCGGAGATTACCGCCCGCCCCCCCCCCCCCCGACCCCTGTAATTTAGGCGTATATCAGCCACGTTGTAACCAGGAAAAAATCTTTAGGGGGAATGACTTTTCGATTTTTTGTAATGGGTGAAAATTAACTTTTTTTGCTATTTTAACACAAAAATTTGCGAAATAGCACATGCACATGCAAACATATTTAACCGGCCGCAAACATCAGAGCTAAAACTCAAGTTCAAATCACTAAGTCACATAGTTACAAGCTTATATGGGTCTGGGGGCGGCAGCGTGACTGTGAGAAACTTTTGGTTTTTAGGCCGAGTTTAGTCAATTGGAGACGTAAAAATACACATTGCTAGAGAGGGGTAGTCATATCCATCACAACTGGCAGTAATATAAGTACTGTAATCGACTAACCGTTTCGTTAATCTTGCGATTTTTTCTCAAAATTTGAACATTTGGCCAAAGTTTGAACAATGAAAATTCTGCGGCTCCGGCACTTTTTTTGCCGGAGCCGGAGCTGGAGCCGGAGGCTCAAATCCGGCCGGAGCCTCCGGTCGATCGCTAATTGGCCCGCCCGACTTGTGTTGTTTCCCAGCAACTCTAGTCGAGAGCATGGTAAAAACATATCTTGCGTATGGTGATATGCATACATGTACATAGGCACAGGGTCTCGATCTGGTTGTTGCTTGTCCTGGAATTTTCGAAATTTTAGGGGGGCTTGTCCAGAAGTTCCGAGGGCTTGAGCGGACAAAAATGTAAAAATTTCGAATTTTTGCTAAAAAAGGCAAATTTTCTGCAAAATTTCCTTCTTTTTGGCAATTTTTTCGCTTCTTGCTTATTTTTGAAGCATTTTATTGCGATCTGGGCCAATGTTTAAGTGTTCTTTCAGCATCAAGGAGAGGGGCTTGTCCGGTGTGTCGAATCTAAGGGGAGGGGGCTTGCCCCGGAATCTCAAATGTGGGCGGGTAGGAGGGGCTTCCTTCCCCCCAGACCCCCCATGTACATCTGTGGTGATATGCCACCACTAGTTTTTCATAGTTTTTTCAGAGATGATGTTCAGGCTCCGGTAGCCGGTGGTCCAATGACGGTGAACGATGCTCTGAAAGATGTGCTCAAATCCGCCATGATTCAGCCGGATGGGATTGCCCGGGGCCTGCACGAAGCTGCTAAGGCACTTGACAAGTATATAAATCAGTTTAAAATATTCATTCAAAATATATATAGTTTAAAGTATTTGAAAAGTGAAAACTTTTAGCTCCTATTTGCACCCTTTAGTAGCATCACATTTGCAGTTTGCACTATCATGATACCTTATGACGTAATTATGTTCCGTACACCTCGGTATCGTGTCCTTTCTGTGTTGCGTTTTTATGCTTATCGCATATCCATTTTATTCGTTTTGTGTAGTTTGCGTTACGTTTCTTTTTCTGTTTCATTCTCTCTTCAATTTTTGACATAGTTTTGAATTTCGTTACTTAATTTTGTCTTTGATTGAAGTATATATTTATATTAAATTTGCAATTATGTTTGCACTAACAAAATCTTGGATCTATTTTCCGTTCAAGAACTCAACAGCATATTTGTACAAAAGCCTAGCCAGTTTTAGTTATTCAGGCCAGTTTTTCGTTGATCCAAAAACTTTAATTTCAGTTTTCAACATATTACGCTTTTGTTTGTGACTGTTGTACGTTGTTTTGTTTGTTGTATTTAGTGGTTATTTTGTTTAGACGTCAGGCATTGTTGTGCGTGCTTGCGGAGAATTGTGACGAGCCGATGTACATCAAGTTGGTCGAGGCTCTCTGCTCCGCTCACCAAATTCCGCTTATTAAGGTAGGTCCCCACCCCGTATATTATATTTCTTCACCTACATTAGCTGCCTTGATATATAACTTACATATTATGTTTGTGTCTAATAAAAGAGATCTCGCAGAAAGTTTCGAATGTCATGCGCAACAAGCATTAAATTGAGCGCAAACACAGTATCACACCTCTGCGATATTTATTTAAAACTCGATATATATATATATATATATATATATATATATATATATATATATATATATATATATATATATATATATATATATATATATATATATATACTAGGTATTATAGAAACGAAGACTCGAGTTTGTATGGCAGTAGATTTTAGTAAATTGGCGAAATAGTAATTACTGATAAGATCGTGTAGCGCATCAGTGGTAGTATTCTGAAATGGTAGCATTTGCGCAGAATGGTTAATACAAGTATTGTGTATGCTTTGGAAATGTGCATTGCCTAAAGTGCTAAGCTCGATAACAAAGTGTTATACTGATTTTGGTTGTGGTCTAGGTGGAGGACAAGCGTCAGCTGGGCGAGTGGGTTGGCTTGTGCAAGATTGATCGCGAGGGCAAGCCGCGCAAGGTGGTCGCCTGCAGCTGCGTCGTCATTAAAGTATGAAATGTTATTATTGTTATTTTCATTCTGGTTTTATCTTTTCTTTAGGGTTTAATGTCTAGGATTGAAACGGAAGTGATTTACACTGCCAGTGCCAATGCCAATGTCATTAGTTAGTTGTTATTAGGGGTTAAATTCTGATGCGATTGTGGCATTTTCATCAGGCACCGAAATGTTATTAACTGGTCCATATTACAGTACATATTATGAAATTATGAAATAGTGATTGTTTGCGATGACGAATGTAACTGTGCAGGGCTAGAGTCTCTGACAACTTGATGCATACTTCTGCACTCTGAGCAAACATGCTTAGTAAAAATTGACAAAATTTGTTTTTAAGTAAAAAAAACTTGTTGCTCAAAATTGAAATAGTTCCCAATTTCAAAGTTTTACACATGCGCTTAATTTATACAGCAAATTTTTCATTCACGTGAACACATTAACATATGAACAAATATTGAAAAGGAATTGCTCATCAAATGCCGGTGTGACCGTGCTTTCCGTTTCAAATAACTTTGAATGTAGGCATAATATGCTACTCATATAACTAAACGTTGGCCACAGCGCACACTGCCACCTTTACGAGATATTTCATTGTGTTTGGACTTGTCCTGCTGTGTATTGTTCGCGGTGATGATTGTACCTGTGCAGGGCTAGAGTCTCTGACTTGAATTTGATGTACTTTCTGCACTCTGAGCGAGCTTCACCCCCGTAGGCCTGTACTATATATAGTTTACTACGTCAGTAACTTATAGGCGATCATACCTATGATGCGCGTAAAATTCATTGGTTTTGGACGTGAATCTTACCCGGATCGCAGCTGCTTTATATTTATTTTTTAGTTTTACACCGCAAATGTAGTCTTCAACTTTTGACAACGTTTAACTTTTAAAGTTTTTTGGACAACTTTTTTTAGACTTAGTAGCTGGTCGAAAACAGTGGGTGATAGGCAGTAGGACCCGATGCCATAATCCTGTTTTTGTAGTGATTGAACGGGATTGAAGTTCGGGATCGTGACCAGATCGGGATTTTACCCCCCGGATTCAGAATTCTGGATCCCATTCGATCACTATGTTTTTGGTCTATTTTTGCATACACTGTATATAATTTGTACATGCCAATGCCACAGATAAAAGTCCTGGTTTGCATACAACTAGTGCTTCGTTCTTATAAATTTTATAATGGCTCTTTCTGGTTTTTTCACTGAACTTTTTTCTTTTTTTAATTTAGCGACTTTGTGGTGTAGGCTAATTATACTCCATTGAATATCAAACTTGAAATATTAATGGACAATTCTGTACTTTTTTTGGAAAATATGCCTTTGCAAGACGGCACAGGCACTTGTTGTGTTTCCAAGTTTGCAGTGATGAATGTAAATGTGCAGGGCTAGAGTCTCTGACAACTTGATGCACACTTCTGCACTCTGAGCAAACACGATTAGCAAAAAATGACAAAGTCCATTTTTCAAGTTTTTTCGGTGCAAAAAATGCTAAAATTTCCACTTTCATACGCACGCCCGTAATTTACGCAGTAAGTTTTTAATTTACGTAACATACACAGGACAGGACCGATTTTGAAAAACTCCAAATTCAGTTTGACACACATTGTTCACTTTGAGCACACATGCTTGGCACAGGCTGCCTAAATCCATGCTTGCAAAAGTCTCATATTGAATTTAGTTTTGCTAAAATGCATACTGAGCTCAGTGTATATCGATCATAATTATAAACAATAGCAAGCTATATTGCACTAAAGATTCTTGTTTGTCCTCCCCTCATTGAGCGAAAATACTGGAAGTTTTTGCCTATTTTCTAAAAAGGGCCATTTTTACAAACTTTTCTTCGATTCCCCTCCCCGGGCACATTTTTGGGGGTCCTGTCCTACCATCCTCCCTTCCGTCTTATATGTATGCATATTGCATTTTTGTTAGTGAATTCGCAGTGATGATTGAATCTGTGCAGGGCTAGAGTCTCTGACAAAAAACTTGATGTACAGTTCTGCACTCTGAGCGAATTTCTTTTGATCCATGCTACAACTATTATATATTTGCTAGCTGAAATCTTGGGAATTTTGAGTACGCTAGATTCTAGTCAAATATTAGTTAAGGGGTAATTGCGTGTTTCAGTAGTTTTCTCAACGGCTGTATATAACTTGAAGTTTACCGATTAGAAAGCTATGCACTATTTTGAATTAAAGTGGAATGGAACTATATTTTGTCTAACAAGTATTTTTCATACATTAAAAGTTGACCTTTGTGTCCTATTTTGCGTACAGTCTGTGAAAAATTATATAATATTATATATATAGCCCCCTCATCCATGGGGGCGGCAGCCTCCCCCCAAAAAATTTTGCCTAAAAATATGCCAGAAAAGGTGGTAACGTTATTTAGACGTCAACCCCGATTACTGACACCAAAGTTTCTCCTCAAGCCTTTAGTTCTGTGGTCGCACCAAATTTACGCACACACATCACAAAAACGTTGATGGTGATGGCTGATACCTGAAATCCATTTAGTTTTTGTTTTGCAACTAAGTTTCTTTGGCGCGGAAGTTAAGGAATGACATTTCTTTGTCAGGGCTGAAGCCTGAAATTAACTGGTAAACGGCCAAGTAGTATCCCAAACTCAAATCTGCTATGATGAATGTAACTGTGCAGGGCTAGAGTCTCTGACAAATTCTTGATGCACATTCTGCACTCTGAGCAACCCAGCTGCGTAACTGGAATGGAACAATATACTATATATATTGTATTTATTTTGTATTTGTACATTTTTGTTCGTGAATTCGCAGTGATGATTGTACCTGTGCAGGGCTAGAGTCTCTGACAAAAAATTGATGTACATTTCTGCACTCTGAGCGAATTCCTCTTGAAACCCGCGACAGTTTGTCACCAGCTGAAATTATAGATTGTTTTCTTGGAGTACTCTAGACTAAGTTAATTTTTATTATTGCCAGTCATTTTTTGGATGGTTATTGGTTATAATTAACGTTTGCAGGTTAACGCAATGATGAATGTAACTGTGCAGGGCTAGAGTCTCTGACAAAATCTTGATGCACATTCTGCACTCTGAGCAAACATCTGTGTAACGTGAAAATAACGTTCGATGCCCAGTGCCCACAGTCACAGATGTACATTAAACGGCAAGCCCCCTCTCCCAGATTGAAATTCTTGGACAACCCTCCCAGACTTAGGTGTTGGCTATAATAATATCCTAGGCAATAGATAGTTAAAACATTTTGTTTGATTTTGATTAATTGTTTGCTTTCGATTTACATTTAAACGTTGTTTTATTTGCTTCAGGACTTCGGCTCCGACACTCCGGCAGTTGACGCAGTGAAACAACATATACAGCAGAGTCAGTCGTAATTGAGAAGAAAAAGAAAGAAGCTTGTTACCACATTTCTATTAGTTGTTTTATTTCATTTTGTTTATCATCGCTGTTATGTGTGGATGCGTTTATATGCATTATGTACTATTGAATAAATTGTTTTGATGTTGTGTCTGCGTGTTTATTATAAATGTTCGTCGTTGTATTTCGTACTTGACAGATGGGATAATAGTTGACATGGATTTTTGACGTAGGTTAGTTTTTCGTTTCTTTATAAACCCCAACAGCGTAACAGACTACTGGAAGCTGTCGTCTGCCCAGGCGTGGACGCGGATAGCAATTGTCACTTTAACCGAGGGGGCGAGGAACACTATTACCAAGAGTACATAATAGGGAAGATTATGACACTCTTCCCTATTATAGCTAATCGGTCGGAACGATGCTCCGGCTGAAATAGCCCTTTTAATAGGGGTACCGAAAATGGAGGTTCGGATAGAGAAGAGGGCTGGGCATTCTGAGATAAAGTGCCGGACTGTATCCGGTGCTTGGAGACAGTTTTTGGCAGATATCATCCCGTGCTGCTCCAATGTGGTGAAGGTAGGTTCTTAGGATCGGGCTGTGGCCCCCAGCTCGGAGCTGGGCCCTAATTCGCTTGTTGAGGGCCGCTTCGCTAGTGATGTGGCCGTCGCGGGCCCTAATTCGCTTGTTGAGGGCCGCTTCGCTAGTGATGTTGTGGCCGTCGCGGGCCCTAATTCGCTTGTTGAGGGCCGCTTCGCTAGTGATGTTGTGGCCGTCTCGGGCCCTAATTCGCTTGTTGAGGGCCGCTTCGCTATTGATGTTGTGGCCGTCGCGGGCCCTAATTCGCTTGTTAAGGGCCGCTTCGCTAGTGATGTTGTGGCCGTCGCATGTCATGAACTCAGGTTTCACAGACTGTCTCCATTCTTCAGTCAGCGTTCTTCGGATGTACTTTAAGGCCGTTTGGAGGTCGATCTGGGCCGCGTCTTGTGGGAGTTCCGGCTAAAAGGGCTATTTCGGCCGGAGCATCGTTCCGGCCGATTAGCTCGAATAGAGAAGTGACATAGTGTCATACTCTTCCCTATTATGTATATACAGTTGCTATTACGCAGTACCAATAGATCTGTAAAATTGGAATTAAATTTCGTATGTCTGAATAAAATTAAGCGACCCGCGCAGCCTGAAGTGGGTACCCGCGGGTTGACCCACGTCTCGAATTTTCCGACCGCATTCAACCCAACCCGCGGGTAACCACGACCCGCGTCCACCCCTGTGTCTGCCTTAGAAATTTGGTGTTGTAAACTTTATCCGTTGAAGCGTATACGTATTCATCGGCAGAATTACTAAAATTTTGCCACGGTAAATTTTTTTCTTAATTACCCCAGCTAAATTGACCTGAAGTGTGATTCGATGCTGACAGCCTTAAAAGACAGTTCCGTCGCACATTGAATTAATGATGTCGAGCGTGATCTAGTCGTAGCTGACTGATTAGAGCTTTGGACAGCTAATCTGAAGGTTCCAGTTAGATTCCCACTAAGGTCACACTGCTCCTGCCAACCCAGCAGTCCATTTTCACGGGGTCGGTAAGTGAGTACCGCGTGGGAAGGTAAGAGGTGTCCATGTAGGGCGTTTGATTTTGAGGGCTGGCCCCTCCTCTACTCATGACTTCGAGGCGTTGCCCCTGCCGCTCCAGGACCAAGAAACGGAGATGAGTGCCGGATTAGCCTGGACGCTATGTTCAGGATTTACATACCTCTAGTAGGTACGCGTGAAATGCATCAGACTGCAAGCAGCAGAGATTCAGATCTGAACAGTCGGTTGAGATTTAGTTCCGTGACTCCTCACAAATAAATCTCGGCTCCGCCTCTTCGTTTGCCGTGTTGGTCCTAACAGGGGCGTAGCCAGGGGGGGGGGAATGGGGGGAATTGCCCCCCCCCCCCCCCCCGAAATTTTTTCCGACTGAAATTTTAGACAAGGGTCCCCCTTTGGTTTTTATGGTCCGGCCGGAAAAAATTTCCGATACGTCTCTAATTGACCAAATTCGGCCTAAAAATCAAAAATTTCCCCAATTTTTTTTCTGGGGGCTGCCGCCCCCAGACCCCTGCGACTCCTTGGCTTGGTGTTCCTTGCTTTTGTGTCGCATGAAAGCATATGCATGTGCATATAGTTGCATTGTGCACTATGTAATTGCTTAATACACTGTATAGTGTATCCTTTTCGTTGTTTTATTGTCACAAAAATGACAATTTTACTAAAAGTACAGTTTTTAAAGTCAAAAAATTTCGGAAAGTTGCAGATTTGCTAGCTTCTGGACCCTTGCCGGCCCATTATTTATATAATTTTCGTTGTTTCGAGCTCCAATTTTATGTTCGATGCTGCTGTAGTCAAAAATTAGCAGTGTTTTTGACCGAAAAATGCTAATACGTGTCGTTTTTTGCCTTAAAATAGCAATTAAGTGCATTTTAACGCATTTCAAAAAAATCGAAAAGTCATTCCCCCCCCGAAATTTTTTTCTGGCTACGCCACTGGGTCCTAATACATTGCATAAAATTTAAACTACCAAGTCTCATGTGAAAATTTTTTGCACTAAGCAAAATGAAGTCTAGTTTATAAAACAGCATTTTTAAAAAAATCATGAAGCTGTTGCTACAATTCTTCGCAAAACAATCACATTGTTATTATTTTCTCATCTTTTGCTCAGAGCATATTTTCCAAAATTCCTTCGGATTACTGCGTTTTCTTGTATATTATTCTTTAATGTGCACACGAAACTGTTACTGCTTCATTTAATGGGTTATTCACGTAATAATTTTCTAATGTTTGAATAAGCATCCGCCTGTTCAAATATTCATTGTAGACGTGTCAGTCAGGGTGGTAGAGATTAGCAATTCTTACAGATACATCTAGTACAGTTATATTTTTTTGCTTATTCTTTCATGAGCCACAAAGTTTTATTCTGAAAAGCAAATTTTATTATTGATTTGCATTGCATAACGAGACCGCATTGGCTGATTTTTGTGTCTGTATATACAGGGGCCCGTTGCACAATACATGTATCAGTGCCGTGTTGTACAAAACACTGATAAATTATCAGTTATCAGTGAATTATCAGTAAACTGCGTTGCACAAAATTTCCTGATAACTGATAATTTATCATTTATCAGTGTTATATAAAATGCATTGGAATTTATCAGTAAATTACTGATAAATTTCGTGCAACGCTACACTGATAACTGATAAAAATTTACTGATAACTGATAATTGATAACTGTCAGTTTACTTCAGTTGCTCATGTGGTCGTAACCATACATTTGCGTAAGGGAAGGGGTGTAGGGGTGGCTATTGCTCTAATCCCTCCACGAATGCGCCCACAACCCCCCTAGAACGTCTGATAGTCTGACGTTAGTGTTGCTCAAGAATCCGTAAGTTGGACCTACCCCCGTCTCCCCTTCTCGAAATTCCTGGCATATTTGATGTTCCGCACCCTCCCCAGTTTGATCGCGCGCCAAATTTCGGATAGGGTGCCCCAATTGCGCAAATTTTTGTCCGAAACTAAGTTTTCACGACTTTTTTGTTGTAGCGATGTCTCTTCTGCGCGATTTGGTTTTTACGTCTTTTTTATGTTAAATTAAATATCAGTGAATCTTTAATACCGTATATATGGTGTATACATATATAGAAAAAATAATCGTCCACAAATTGTGTTTTTACCCATTTTGTTCAGCGCTCACCATAACATTTTGCCTCAGGGTTTTTTTTTCAAAACGGCCAATGCTCAATTTGTGCTCATTTTTAAATTTTGATGCTCATTTTTAAGTTCGAATGCTCAAAATTTTTTAACGTTTTTTTTTCGCCGTGTTGCATTGTCAAAACATTAAATAACACGTATGCAGTCTTTTGCTTACAAATTTTTCTTCGTCAACCGGAGAAAAGGGGTGTACACTAATTTTTTAAAAAGGACAATTTATGTGGGTTAAGGCCGATCTGGGGTAACGTAAACTATTTTAACGGGAAAGACTGTTCCCGCAAACAAATTTGGGGGGATGACCATCGATTTCTTGTAATAGGTTAAAATGCACTTCTTCGCAGTTTTAATACTAAATCGCAGTACTATCTTCTTCGCAGTTTTAATACTAAATCGCAGTACTATCTTTTTCGCAGATGTAATACTAAATTCGCAGTAGAAACGCAAAAGCTACATCTTTGCGGGGATCTGGAGGCAACAGCCCCAGTAAAAAATTGGAGACTTTTTTCATTCATTTTTTCATTCATTCATTTTTTTTGCCAAATTTAGTGAACTGGAGACGTAGCAGAAAATTTTTCCGAAAGGAAAATTAAAACGAAAGATTGGAACGCCACATCGACAGTGTGTTACACAAATAAATGCAGCACAGCAGTGGCGTACCCAGAAAAAAATTTCGGGGGGGGGTGGGGGAATGACTTTTCAATTTTTTGTAATGGGTTAAAATGCACTTTAGCAATTTTAACACTCATAAAACGCCTTACAAGCGCAAGATTACTAATCCATAAGGCTGCAGGGGTCTGGGAGCAGCAGCCCCCAGAAAAAAATTGGAGAAATTTTTGATTCTTCGGCCAAATTTAGTCAATTGGAGACGTATCCGAAAATTTTTCCGGCCGGACCATGCAAACCGAAGGACACAAGATTCAGGGGTCTGGGGGCGGTAGCCCCTAGAAAAAATTGGAGATTTTTTCAATTTTTAGACTGAATTTGGTCAACTGGAGACGTATCAGCAATTCCTTCTGGCTACGTCTTTGGGCAATATCAGCAATGCTCAGTTGATGCTCATTTTTATTTTTCAATGCTCATTTTTATGTTCCAATGCTGAAATGAGCACAAATTTGAGCAAAAAAAACCGTGTTTTGCCTAAAAATATGCGTGGATTCATAGCCGCACAAGTATGGTTACGACCTTTAAATAGGGTACATAATTGGTCCACTTGATGACCTTACCGTCCAGATGTTGGTCCGGTTGAAGTAATCTTGATGCCCGTGGTCAATCTGTCTAGAATTTTCAGTGATATGTATTTTAGGTGCACGAAGCTGATTTGCTACTTTGTATGTGGTCAAATTTTCCATTGATCTTATTTTCGTTCGTTCACTCTTTCGCAGAAGAGTCGCCCAAGAATGATAATGGAGGCTGGTATGTACGGATGGAATACTTTTAGCAACTAATTTTTAGAATTTTAATTGGGACAAATGGTTTGTATATTATATGATAACAAGAGGGTGACTGACCTGGCGCAAGTATGCCGACAATAAACCAGTGAAAGATGTGTAATTTACGGGTACACTTTATTTTAAGGATGCTATATTAGTATTCTGGAGATGGCTAAACGTGATATCCGCAAGATTGTATGACTTACTAAACTTATCCAAAAAGTGTTTCTGAGTTGCTCTTTGTACATTGTATACTGCTTTAAATAGTAAGATTATAGAACTAATTCTAGGGGCGACCCGAAAGAGGTTAGAATCGGGGCGGATGGGCCTTGCAATTTGGAAGTACACGATGCGGCTACTCTGACACAGGATGAATTTGTTGAACGGTAAAAATATGTCAGTTGTGGTCGGGTGTGATTGTGACACATAATTGGTTATACTATGTTAGATATATTTAAGTAAGAGTAAAATAAAAGGTTAATTATTAATTGTATAAGTGAGTTTTTTGTATTAAAAACGTCAGCTAAACGCAAAAACCTACATGTATCAGACTGTGTAGTGTGTCCCATAGGTTTACGATAGAATTTTTATAACATAAAATTTGAAAGTTTTAAAATTGTTAGTACTTACTTAGTAGTCTTTAAAGCTTATAATTAAATTGATTAAAGTTATCAATTAAAGCAAACCAGAAATTAACACTGAATTATTTTCGGTGATTTTCTGCCAATGCAAGCGTTTATTTAATTTATTTTGCAGGTATGCATTCAGTGAGCCCATAGTCATTAAAAATCTGGAAACAAACGAAGTAAGGCTGAATATGTGCATAAGAATGAATGAGAAATCAGACCATACATGTAGTTGGGGGGGGACGGATGGGAGGGAGACCCCCAAAAATTCGGCCTTAGGCAAGAGAGGAGGGTCCGACTGGGGGTAAAAGACCCGAGGGCTGGGTTTTTTTCTGGCAATTTTTCGTAACTTTGCGAAAAGATGAAAATTTTTTTCGCAAAAACCCAACTTTTTTGCACAAAATTGTTCACGTTACTTATTGCATTGAACGTCATGTTCACGCTGTTCCTTCCTTCTTTTCCTTCCCCGCGATTTTTTTCCTGACAAGAATTTTACCTAAGAGTCCTTCGGGTTTGTGGTCCCATTGGAAAAAATTCACGATACGTCCCCAAAGTGCCCGAAAGTTCGACTGTAGGTGTAAACTATGTGAAACAGGCATAGATGTTTGAGGGGCGGGGTGTGGGGGACTCCTACCCAAAATTGAGGGGCCTGGGAGGGCTCTCTGGATGCTTCCGCTGTCTGCAAAATTTTCAGCTATAATCTCTGTGGTCAGTGTATTTTAAGCATTTTAACTAGTATTTTTTCAACTTAGAACTTGAAAAATGGGCATTTTTGATAAAATGTCAGCATTTTTACCGAAATATTGCGCAAAATGAAGTCACTACTTTTTAGGCGTGAAGAAGTAAAAATTCCGTCAGTTTTGACGACGGACGAGGGTCAAAACTTAGTCTTTTCAGAGGGGAGGGGGGTATCGAAAATCGTTGGGCTGCTACATGGATAAATCAGATAATAAAGGCGCAAATTTTTGTTAGCTGCTCATTTGGTTACATATTATTAATAATTTATATAATTTTTTTAAATTTTCGCTCAAGTTTTTCAAATTAGACTAGCAGACGTGTTAACTGCTAAAAAATATTCTATATTGTATGTAAACGTATTATGATTATGTTTGCATGAAAGACTTAGACTAGGCTTAGCTCAGAGCAAGTCAGAATTATGGCAGCTGCTTATTAGTTTTCTACTCATAGTACTTATAGTAGATATGTAAGTAGAAGTAAAAACTTTCAACTTTTCTTGTTTTCAGAAATTTCGTGAAATGTGCCGCAAAGACGCATTATTGGAGAAGTTTGGAAATTTGACTGTAATGCTCAGTTCTGCTAACACTTATTCGTACAGAAAAGGTAGCAGTTGGTTTTGTGGAACGTTACAGGCGTTTACGTAGTATACTTTTTTATAGAAATGTGAAGGAAGAAAATCAAAAAATAAATGACAAAGCTATGTTATGCAAGCGTTAGTGTTGTTAACTGAATCATGGGTTCGTCTCTTGGGAATCCGTCGACCAGGTATTTCTGCTGACTTTTGAGGGAATTTCTCGCTTCACAAGAAACTGTGACTTGGCTGCATAGACTAAAATTATCTGAGGTCTAGTATTATCGAGTAGCCTGACCAGTACGTCAGCAGTTTATCAAACTGAAATCGAAACTGCTTCGACAAGACTAGTGACATTCCTCCCAAGATGATGTTTGTGGTATAATATCTACAGTTTTTCATATTTTAGTACCTGTTACCTTCCAGAAATATGTCACTGAAATGCTCACTCCACAATCAAAAGAAAGATTAGGAAGCGGTATATTATATTGCTTTATTGTTTCTTTAATCATATGCTTCTATGTATTTATTATGGTAAAATTACTAAAAAGCTAGTAAGCGTGATTAAGCAACGGAAACAATAAACATAGGTGGATAGTGTCCAGCTCTCATTATTTATCAGCATAATAGTTCGAAAACATTTTAATTGAGTCCTCCCATAGGCCTGAGGGAGCATCAGGGGGATTGCTGAATTGATTCACCCCTCGTCCTCTCCAAGAATTTCGCAACAGTTTAGCTGCGAGTGCACATTTTGTACATTTTTTGTGCAAGCTGTGCAAAAAATGCACTTGAACATCATAAAAGTGCTAGTAATCTAGATTTTTAGGGACTCTTGTTGGTACTATTAAGTAGCATAATTACAGAAATTTTGTGTGTTTCAGAAAGCCTGTACCTGTTCGGTGATATGAATCATACCGAATGGTCAGAACTGCTTGATAATTATCAAGTGCCGCCGTATTACATTCCAAACCTGTATGTGGGACTGAGCTTCGGAATCGGAGGTGCGTCGAGAAATAATAATATCCCTGTATTAATAATTGGGTTATCTAATAATTTGGTTATAAGAATTTTTGCTGGTTAATCAATGTAAGACTACTTGACTGCAGTTTACTTTCTTGTTTAGTATATCAAGTTAGGAAAGTTAGCTTGGATAGCATGTGATAAATCATATAACTGAAACTTAAGAAATCTACGGGTACTATTTTAGCTTTAGTTTTAAGCCGATGTAAATAATTATCAACCAGCAAAGACCAAGATATTATGTTCTAGCAGGAGTACATGGTGTCTGATTTTGTAGAAGAAGAGTGAGACATTTTCCTAACTGCCTGTGATCACCCGCCGACCGATGTCACCGCCAAATTGTCCCTCTTGCCCAATGGGCTGAAGCGAAACCCCCACGTCTACGGCAATATCACTATGTTTTGGCAATTAAATGTCCAAGCATTTTTATAATAATAATAAGTATGATGTTGACTGTTGGTGGAATTTTTATGTTTCAGGACCTGGCACGGGGGTTCCGTTCCATTTTCACGGTCCAGGTTTCGCAGAGGTTTTATATGGACGAAAGGTAACAACTATTGTGTTATAGTTATCCACTGGCGCTAATTGTGGGAAAGACTGCAAGAGTATGACTCTTTTCCTTGTTGAGGTTGATTTTCTTTGCAGAAGCTTTTTTGGGAAAATACTTATTGATTTTGAGGGTTGAACTTTTGTTAAAAACAAGACCATACATGTAACACGGTCAAAATTTTGGGGGGTTTCTCCCACTGATCGGTAAAAAATACCCCCAATTTTGTGCGAAATTTTCTAAAATTTTTGCAAAAAGTGTTATTTTTACTAAATTTTACCCAAATTTTCGGGACCCTCCTCGGGGTCGTTGCACCAACTTACAAGTCTTACAAATGTAACAATTGTAAGTGGAAAATCAGATGATTCGTAATGAAATTATATAATGAATTCGTAACGAATCACCTGGTTTTGCACTTACAATTGTTACAATTGTAAGATTTGTAATTTGGTGCAACTACCCCGAGGCCTCTCAATTTTGATGGGAGGGGGTCCGTTCCATCCCCCCCCCCCCCCTCATACATGTATGAACAAAATATAAGCTTACTATTTTGTCATTTTTGTTTTTTTCATTTTTTTAAAATTCTTAATTAATAATTTTGATTGAAATTGCAGCGCTGGTTTCTGTACGCGTATGATGATAAACCAGAATTTGATCCGAACGAAAGCAGTCTCCACTGGTTTGAAACAAAATACAACAGACTACCTCGTGAAAAGAAGCCTTTAGAGTGTACTATTGGACCAAATGAGGTAAGAAAAATATTTGCTTGCTTGATTTGAGTTTAGGGTCGATTCATGCTGAATACTTAACGAACACATGTCCGTTCAGTAGTTATAATGGCGTTATAGACCCTGTAGGTTTTGTATTTAGGCCCTACCAGAGAGCGTAGGTCCCTAGTATTAGTCACGTACTCACGTACAACATATTACTGAACAAACTTGGTTGTATGTAGGACGTAGGTTTTGTATTCTGACCCCAAGGGTGTAAGTCTGTTGTGTAAGTCTCCTACAAAGAATTTACTGATCAAACCTCTGCTGTATTCTTATTATCAAGAGTACATAATATTGTTTCACTTTATTTCGAAGAAGAGTGAGACACTCTCATATTTGCCTGTGTTATAGCGCAGGCAGATGCGCTCGTTATTTCCAGACCACATGTTGCCGTTTTGTGCAACATGTGTCTGGCCAATCAGCGCGTAGATTCTCTGCGAAACACACTTTAGTATATAATCGCCGATGCGTTGATAAGCATTAAGATAGGGACAAAAGGTTAATAACTCATTATTTATTTATAGTTTGCTTGCAAAAACATTAAAAAAGGTTCGCAAATACCTGTAGGAATATTTTGGCAAACTTTCAGCGAAAATGATTGAAGAACTTTTGAGATATAAACTTTTCTTAATTTCTTAAAAGTTTCTCAATTAATTTTGCTGAAAGTTTGCCAAAATATCCCCAAAGGTATTTGCGAA
Source organism: Trissonchulus sp. WLG1_4 (assembly GCA_030248245.1). Classification (NCBI taxonomy): domain Eukaryota; kingdom Metazoa; phylum Nematoda; class Enoplea; order Enoplida; family Ironidae; genus Trissonchulus; species Trissonchulus sp. WLG1_4. The sequence continues at coordinate 56,524 of JASANF010021101.1, forward strand.
CCTTTTTTAATGTTTTTGCAAGCAGACCAGGCTTTTTTTTCAAAACGGCCGATGCTCAATTCATGCTCATTTTTAAATTTCGATGCTCATTTTTGCGTTCAAATGCTCAAAGTTTTTGAACGTATTTGCAACTTTTCTGCACTGTTGCATAGCCAAACCAACATGTGTAGTCGTCTTTTGCTTACAAATATAAGTATTCAGTAAAGATCACAGGTCCTGTTTCAAAAAAACTCAGGCTCACAGTTATTGTGACAAATTTGGGTCAAAATCAGGTGATTCGTATTGAAATTACATGTGTATTCATTACGGAATCACCTGTTTTAGCACTAACCAATATCACGATTGTTGGCCTGTGAGTTTATTGAAATAGGGCCCAGATGTAATGCCTGGAATTGCGGGTTGGGAAGTCGTCGACATTAAAGAAAGAGGTTTATGCTATATTTGTAAGTGAAAAATTTATGCGGATTAAGACCGGTCTGGGAATAAGCGGACCCCGGCGATATCTAGGGTGGTCATCCGATGCAAAAGGGTGGCTACAGTGGCGTACCCAGAAAAAAAATTCGGGGGGGGGGGGGGAAATAACTTCCGGATTTTTCTAATGGTTAAAATGCAATTTTTGGTTATGTTAACACTTAAATTCACATTACGAGCGCAAGATGACTAAACCACAAATCTGGGGGGCGCCTGCCCCCAGGAAAAAAACTGAGATTTTTCCAATTATTATGCCGAATTAGATAAACTGGAGACGTATCAGAAATTTTGTCTGACAAAAATTAAAACAAACGATGGGAACGTCGCATCAGACAGTGTATAATGAAGTAAATGCAGCATAATGTACTCGTGTATATATACATGCTCAGACTTTGATGAAAAATAATAACCAAAGCCACAGAGATGCAGGGGTCTGGCCGTGTGGGGGGGATAGCCCCGAGGAAAATATTTTGAGAATTTTGTAATTTTTAGGCTAAATTTGGTCAATTGAAAACGTATCGGCAATTTTTTTGGCCGAGCGATAAAAACAAAGGGAAATGAAAATTTGAATTTCAAAAATGAAAAATGAAAATTGAATGAAAATTCTCTAGAAAAAAATTTCAGGGGGGATGTGAAATTCCCCACATTCACCCCTCCTCTGTGTATGTCCTCCTGATATAAAGACACTATCTACTGGTTACATAAACTGAAATAAACTACCTATGTATACAAGCATAAGTTGATGAATAGCAATATTTAGGATTGAGTACTTGGCGACTTGGAATTCGGGTCGGCGGGTTGGATTTCGTGGAAGTGGGTCGGCGAACCGGCCAACCTAAAGAACCGCTTACCAAATTATGGAATATATACCTGTTCATCTGAAGAGTATGTTTGACAGTGAAATTAAACAATGGATTAAAGATGGGTGGTTGATCCCATATGACCCAAAACTGCATGGGCACGTTGCTGGAATAATTCCTTTAATAGCAAAGCACGAACCTCATAAACAGCGAGTAAGACCCGTTATGGACTATAGCGAATTAAATGAATTGATTGTGAGTATCCCGGGGTCGGATGCCGCTGTTTGCGCGGAGAAAATGCGCGCGTGGTGACAAAAAAGTCAGAGTTTGACTATGCTAGATATACGGCGGGCGTATCTTCAAGTTCATATTTCTCCGGAACTGGCAAAATACCAAGGAATCAAGCATAATGGTCAACTCTAAGTTTTTCGGGCTTTTGGACTGGACGTGAAGCTACCGGAGCCCATTGACGGTGCCAGGGTACTGGGACTCTGAGTTTCCCGTTTTGATGGGCAACTCCGGTGGCGTAGGGACAGTGCTGTTCCATGTGCCTTGCCGGAAGGGTCAGCTAAGCGGGATTTGTTCTCGTTCTGCGGAAAGCTAATTGGTCATCTGCCGGTGGCCGGGAGGTTAAGAGTTATGTGCAGTTGGTTAAAAAGGCAGACCAATGGACAGCCATGGAACGCAAAAATTGATGGCAGAGTCCTTCATTTAGCCCAAAGTCTCCATAGGCTCGTGACCGCTGAAGACCCTAGTCAGGGCATGTGGTTCGTAAATAACAAAGAGAAAGTAGGAGAATTATGGGTAGACGCCAGTAGCTTGGCGATCGGGGCATGTGTCCGTATCAATGGCCATGTCGTAGAAGACAACTCTTGGCTGCGACCAGAAAGTGATGGATCGCACGTTAATGCTGCCGAGCTGATAGCAGCAATTAATGGCATAGGCATCGCCGTTTCCTGGGGACTAAAGGACATTTGCCTATTCACGGACTCAGTAACCGTAAAAAGATGGTTGAAGACTACTCTGCTTGACTCGCATAGGCTACAAGTGAGCGGTCTGGCGCAAATGCTGATGAAGCGACGTTTGCAAATATTTCGGGATACTGTCCGGGAGTATGGGCTTTCCGTCAAAATTATGCTCGTAAAATCAGCAGAGAATATTGCTGATCGTCTGACCCGGGTACCGAAGGAATGGTTCCAGAAAAAGGAAGTATACTGCCTTCCGGAGAAGCGGAAGACGAGCTACGCTCTAGAATAAAAAGGCTACATGAAAAAACTCACATGGGGATAAAAAAGAACCTGTATCTTGCGCGGCGCCAAATACATAAGGATATATCAAGACGAGATGTACGAGAGGCAATAGCGAGATGTGAAAAATGCGCTAGAATAGACCCGAGTCCAAAGCAGACAGAAAAAAATGGAGACTTAGCGGTGAAATGCACATGGGAGCGAATTGCCATTGATACAACGCACTACAATGGAGCGCTTTTCCTTACCGTGATTGACTGCGGACCAAGTCAGTATGCTATATAGAGGTAGACTGGTAAACGAGAGTGCTGGCCAAGTCATGCGGAAGTTGGCTGACATTTTTCGAGACAAGGGGGTGCCAGGCCAAGTCCCAATGGACAATTCAGCGACGTTCCGTAGTGAAGATCTAAGGCAGTTCTTTGAATCATGGGGATGTCAGACGAGATTTCGTTGCGTAAATAGACCACAACCACAAGGGAACGGAATTGTTGAAAGAAACCAGAGGACAATCAAGGTGATGGCAGCTCGTTCTGGAGAAGCCATTGAAAACATAGTTATGATGTATAACAACACGCCAAATCACAATGGAATAGTGCCATCGCAAAACTTTTTCCGGTATGCGCCTCGAATACCTGGTGACCCGCGCCACAGTTTGACGAATACGGAAAAGCAAGGGATATCTGAATACAGCAAAGGCGATCCTGTTTTTGTGAAACCGAGTTTGAAAACTCGTTGTACGGATATCTGGCAGGACGGGCGGGTTTCCGACATTTTAGCGTCCGACGTTGTGGAAATAAATGGCACTCCGCGCCACACATCTCATGTCCGGGCAAACAATTATAGTTCGCCTATTGGCTATTTACCCAAAACATTAGTTGACACTGATGCCCACAAAAGTAAACCTAAAGGTTGCCCTGATACCCAGCAAACGAGATCTGGGAGAGTGGTCGCTCTTCCAAAAAGATACGGCGCCGATAACTGATTTTATAACAACTTGGAGTTCTCGGGGCCATGTAGTGAACTGAAAAGACTGGCAATAAATCGTATATAGTTAGCATTGGATTTTCGGACTGTTTTTGATGCACTGTACTGTACTGTATGTGTATATGTGGAACATGTGATGTGAGTGAATACGTATATATGTGGTAGTTCAGAGCAGGACCCCGCTACAGACTAGTTCAGATCGGGGACCGTCAACTTAACAAAGAGGCGGTTTAAGATGAAAGTCTCAAGCGCAGACCAGTACTGTAATTGCTTGTTGAAGTGTTGACCTTTGACCCCTCAACTTACACAAAAGGCAATATCAAGTGTGACATGACGCTTGTTATTCTATTATTTTTGGGGCTCAGTGCATAATTTCATGTTCAATTTATTGCCCAAATTTTTGAAACAACAACTTTATGAATGAGTTTTGTATAATTTCAGTGTCTTTGTAATCTATTCAAGTCGATAATTACGTAGTTCATTATTGACGATAATTACGTAACACATTGACGCTTGTCACTATATTGACACCATGCATGTCTAGCAAAAGCAAATCATACATAACTGAGTCCATATATTAATACAGAGTCCCAATCATCTTACATGCCGGTTCAATCTCAATGGAAAAGGAAGTTTGATTAATTTTATTGCCGCAGACGTGTTAGCTCAATGCAACGGTTAATTTTGAGCAGTTGTACAGCACAGTATTAGCGAAGCCTGAAAAAAACTCACCAGCAAGCACTAAAGGGCGAATACCTAGCTTTTCTCAACCTACTAAATCGTGCTGTCCTGTCCTTGTCCTACTTTTGTAGTTCACTGAGGTCGTACGGTGCGGTAGCAGCAAGCGACTCCCGGACAAGCACTGAAAGTACACGCAAGCAACAGGGGCACGCACAACCACATGCAACCAGGTCATCCTAAACTCAAGGGAAAGGGACGTGATTAAATAATGGCAAGTGCCGGCCTAATGTGTGAAGATTAATATAAAGTAAAATGAATCAAACTAAACTGGAGAAACTCACCAACACAATCTAAACAAAAACTAAGCAAACATGAAATACAGCAAAAATAAATGCTTAATTGTGTATATTAGGGCAATCTGTGCGCCATCAGTTACACTCACACGGACTGCAAACAACAGCGTCATGCAGAGCAAGCAAGCAGCAACAAAATGACAAAATGGAAACAAGCAAGCACAACAAAAATTCTGGTTTATTAAGTGCAACATGCAAGGTTTTGAATTTATCCATTCTATATACCCAAGATTACAAATTTAATAGCTGTTACCGAGTCCATGTGAGTGTTCACGGGGGAACCAGTGAGCAAATTTTTATGGGATCTAACTACGCTCACCTGCTTGAAGGAACGCACTGTCCCCCATGCGCAGGCATCTTTTGTGTAAAGCTGACTTTTGCGGGTCCCTATCTGAACTAGTCTGTAGCGGGGTCCTGCTCTGAACTAGTTGGGTCCGGGACCTGACTGGGTCCTGCTCTGAACTACCACATATATATAACCTCTGCAAATTCCATTACATCTAACATTGTTCTTATACTTTAAACTACTAGGCTTGCGTAATCCTCCTTTCCTTGTACGTATGCTTCTATTAAAATTTAAAAATACAGCACTATCTTTATTACCTCCTTTAAATTTTATGTTTAGTCCATATGGGTATATAGTACGTAATGTTTTAATCCAAAAATCTTCCCTTTCAAGTAAGTTTTGCTTATCAAGTTTTTAATTATTTGAGCTGTTTAAGCATTCTATTATTTTAAAGTTATAATTTTTGCATAAACCATTATTAAAATGATCCACCAAATGAACACATGACGATGATGTCTTGCTAGTTATAGATCTCATATGTTCACCTATTCTAATTCTTATACTTCTTTTCGTTTCCCCAACATATTGAGCTCCACAATCCAAACATGTGATAAGATCTATCACTAATTTAGTGTTACAGTTCAAATATTCCTTGGTATGATTAAAAATAGTATATTTCTGACTCTTATTAGCTGCATCAAAATAGTTGCTTGTGTCTGCAATTTTACACACCTTACAAGTATTTCGATTGCAAGTTACAAAATTATTTGTGGCAGATGAAATTTTTTTACCGCCTTGGACAGAACACCACACCCACGATGTACCAGGCGGGCGCGAGTGGTAGCCTACTAGCCAGGGGCTGCCTGGCTTAAGGTGGGCGCACACCACAATAGAGCTAAAAAGCTCTCCCACCAACCCCAAAGACGTTGGTTGACGAACGTTGACCACCGTTCAAATCCTGAGTTTTGAACTAAACGAGTGAAAATTTGAAACTATATTATAGTTATATTCAATCTCGTTCAATAAGCTGAGAAATCAACCGAGCCATATTAATCTTAAACTTATCAAGGATAAAATTGAAATTTGCAAAGATAATTTTTTACAGTAGCAGATAAAGCTGCACAAAATTTCGCCATAATCTACAAAACATTTTACGTATCAAAAATCCCTCAAGAAGTCGGAATTACTGCTCACAACTGTACTTAGATGCCAATCGATACAGTGAGTATTAATAAAATCATTAACAAATTAACTTCGGAATCATCCGTATTGGGATTCCCAGTGGACACAAGCAACAAACATTTAGCTTTTACAAATGATTCCCAAATCCCACAAGAATATAATAGGATTCAGAACACTATGGGTGGATTTCACAAAGGTGGTTTAACTAAACCATGGTGTTACGTACGTTTTTATATGATTTGCACATAATTTCATTACGAAATATCGCCTGATTCGATACGAATTTCCTAGATTTTCTTAAACCACGGTTTTAGCTCAGCTGAAATTTCAGCAAAACAGAGACCTGCTGTGCTGCAGGTTTCAAATTTCAACGGCGCTAAAACCATGGTTTAAGAAAATCTCGGAAATTCGTAACGAATCAGGCGATATTTCGTAATGAAATTATGTGCAAATCATATAAAAACGTACGTAAAACCATGGTTTAGTTAAACCACCTTTGTGAAATCCACCCTATAATTTCTAGTAGAAAATCTTGTACCGAACCTATTTCAATTGCCATCTCGCATAGGTATAAACTTATCCAAAATGAATAAAATATTGTAGCAGATGTTGTCTAAAAACTTACTATTGGAATATTAATCCCTTTCGGATTATGAGCAAAAACCAAAATCTGCTAAAGGACATCAATATAATTAATCAGCTAGATTTATCATCAAGTGTTAACACAACACCTTTGATTTTGGTAAATGACAACTACGCTTCTATTGAGTTGATATTTAGTTTTCGTTTTCGTTTTTATTTTCATGTTCGTATTTTTTCGTTTTCGTTTGTTTTCACTTTTCTTTTAGTTTTCGTTGTTACCTGTTGTATAATAATTGAGACAGCTAGGCGGTTTAAATCACACAACTGACGGGGTAATTACGCTGCGCCTCCAAACGTGTGACAAAGCAGCGGAAGTTGTTATCGCCTATCATAAGCAGAACAGCTGCTGAGTCAATACGTACTTAATCGTCATAGGGCATAGGCATATCCTCTTATTGTTGGAGTCTAGTTTTGTTATTCAGTGAAGTTGGTGCTGAAAGTTTCGTTGCCAGTTATGTCCGAAGTTGCAGTGTATCATTTTGATTCGCCTCATAAGGCGAAACATGGGTACTCAACACTGCCTGGATATTTCATCACCGGTGGCTCCTTTGCGACCCCCGTGAAAGTCACTTACACTGACCCGAATACCAAGAAAACATACATAGGACAAATTGTGGAATTGGTCGCTAATTACCTGGACTTATCTGAAAACGATCAGCTTACTCCGCCTGCCCGCAAAAGAACAAAAAAGATAAATACTTGTTTCCAAATTAACAGCTTACTCATTAATATTTATGGAAAGAGACGGAATACATACTAGTTACAGTGCGCCTAAGTTATCCGCCCCCCCCCCAATTAGCTCAACAGGCCGAATTGTCTTTACCGACTGCTGCTACGATATGATCCGCTATCGATCAATTCGTTGCAGTTCTGATGTGACCCGGACCCCACCTAGCACTGAGCTGCGTGTTGCTGCTGACCTGTGTCGCCAGTTTGGTCGCAAAAGCAAAGGTCACATAGATTTCGCATGGAGACTGGCCAGATGCTTGTACTCTGATGATGAGCTCCGAGGCAGAAATTATCAAGGTTCGATGACGATCATATCAATATTATCATTATCATCATAACATATCATTATCAATATCACTATATTATCAAGGCAATGATAACTCTGTGAACCGTACTAAACGAATAAAAACGGTACATTACCTCTCACCCAAGCAGGGAATAAATACATAGTTGTATTTATGGACTATTTTACAAAATACCCAGAATGCTGCACTCTGCCAGACCAAACTGCGCTAACCATTGCGAAAGTGTTTGTGTCTGAAGTAGTTTGTCGGCACGGCGCTCCACGTAAGCTTCTGAGTGATCGTGGTACCAACTTCCTCTCACAAGTCTTGGCTGAAGTCTTGGCAATATACGATACGCGCAAGGTGATTACTAGCCCGTATCACCCCCAGTGTGACGGACTTGTCGAAAGATTTAACCGCACTTTAACGGATATGCTGGCCAATTATGTCAATATTAGCAACTCCGATTGGGATTTGTACCTACCTTTGGTGCTGTTTGCGTACAGAAGTGTTGTTCAAGAAAGCACCGGTATGTCACCGTTTTATATGTTATACGGTAGAACACCCAGGCTGCCTATAGACGCCATTCTAGCTTTACCTGACTCCTATTCAGAAGAGCCCAGCTATGCTTACTCCGTCTCCAAAGTACTGCAAGAAGTTTGGACTACGCGTGAAAAATTGGAAAGTGCAAGGCTTAAGCAGAAACGATACTACTAACAGAAAACCCATGAAACAACGTTCAAACCTGGAGATAAAGTTATGCTTAAACAACCAAAGAAGCATAAGTTTTCTCTCAAATGGGCAGGGCCCAGAGAAGTCCTGTCTGTCAAGCCTCCTAATTTGACATTGAAGCGTTTATCCAACAATAGTAAGCGCAGACCTTTAATAGTGCACCACAACCGAGTTAAACCTTTTTTTAGGTCCAACGAACCAAGAGGGTCGAAAGAAAACTCGAGAAAATGTGGTATACATGAAATACAGCCAACGAATCAAATAAGCCCAGTTGAAAACGATCGGGACCCACCTCTAGATAACTCATCCTTGGAAACCATTCCAATAAGGCGGTCAGGCCGAATGAGAAAACCGACTAGCTTTTATAGGGCCCAGAAGTAGTCCTCAAACTTGTATATATTTGTAACCAGGTGAAAATTCCTGGACTAATTAATGCGCTATCAGCGTTAAGGGGGCGCACCGGGAATCGGGGGTTACATCGAAAATTGGCAAAAAAGTTGGCAAATGTCAAACTTTACTATACATATATGTAGTATGGCACAAAGAACACTGGAGGCAAAATTTCAAATCACGTGATCATGTCACGTGACCCTCAGAGCACCAAACGTGAGTGAATTTTCGGCAAACGATAACTCTGCTTACACTTTGCGTATAGTCACACTTTATATATCAAAATGCAGCTTATGTGCTTCTCTAGTTGAACATTATTTTGGTTTTTAACATTTATGTCGGGTTTGGATAAAAAATGTCATTATGTGTTTTCGAAGTCGAACTCTGAGCAATAAAATTCATATAAAAAAATTTCTAAGCTTTATTTTAAAAAACTAAAAAATTGTTCAACTGCGCAGAGCCTAAGGCTATAAATGTGCAAAATTTTGTATGAAAATATCTTACCAGCATTTTATAATCGAATGCCGAAAAATTGGTTTTGTATTCACACAGCCTATATTTGAGTCTGCTGCTTCTGAAAATGGTTTCTTGTGCGATTTTTTTGCACAGAACGCAATAAAATTGTTTTAATTTTTCATTACGACTAATAAAATCTACGTATCGTCTGTTTGTAAAACCTCAAAAAGCGTTGGTGCACTGGCTTACCTGCTGAATTTGTGTAAAAGTCGAATAAAATCTGTAAATTGTCCAATTTTTTATAAATTTTTTGCTATACAGATATGCACGTCAAAACATCAGAAATAGTATTTTGGGCAACTTTCCTTCAAGAATGATAGGTCATTTTGGCTGTTTTTAAAAAATACGGCCCAAAACCTTGATTCCCGGAGCGCCCCCTTAATACGTAACTTATTACTTTTGCTGTACTCATTGCTTCATAAGTATTACGATGTTGCTACGACAACTTTGTTGCTGTTGATTTATATACATTTGTATGAGAAATTACTTCTGTACCAAGTTATAGCCGTGTACATTTAAGGAAAAGGTCGCACAGTACATGTGACATGGTATAAATTTACTATAATGTACGCCTTTAAGGGATTTATTTTGAGAATAACAGCGGCATCTCTGTGATCTATTTAATTAAACACAAGAATATAAATTGCCGTTTCAAACTTTAAACTAACGAACTCGGAGAAATCAAAATTCAAAACGAACTTTCAACTTTCAACTAGTGACTGTTTCTTATAATAAACTTATACTACCCTGCCAAGTAACAAAAAGCTCACCATCACCAAAGTTTGCCAAAATTGTTTGTCGGTAATGACTGTCGAAATAACTGGCGACATTAGTGAAGTTAGCTATGCACGTCAGTGCACTAACTGTGGTCGCCTGGGCGAATTTTCGGTTCGGCAGCATGCCGATTTTGTGCCGCCGATCCCGGCCGCAACGACTCCCTATGGTTTGTTTCCGCGAAACCGTTACCAGCCACCTATGATTAAACCGTGAAACTCTTCCCCTGTGGGGCCCAGCGGCTTTTGTTCGATCGGCAGAGGGCGCGGCAGGGGCATAGCCATTTTGACCAGCCCCTCCGCAACTCCGGGAGTATCAGTTCCCCCGACACTTGCTAGAAATTCACCTCCAGTTGTTGGCAAAACTCCGGGTATACCGGCTACGATTCCTGCCACAGAAAGCGAAAACGACCTTTCGTCATCGATGGTCAAGCCCCCCTTGTGCCAATACATCCCCCTGCTAGCCGTATCTACGACCATTGAGCCTCAAGAAGAACCAACCAGATCCCCAGGTGCACCGGTTCAAGACGAACCCACGGGCGAGCGAATGGAAGATGCCAGTACTGGGGGCGGAAACGATCCTTTGTGGGAAGCGGCACTTTCTGGCTCTGGCAGTATCCTCTCCGCAGGTGCGTCAGCTTTCCCATCCCCCGTGGAGTTTCCTCCGAACAAGAGTAAGCGCTCATGTTTGCAGTGTGGATTCCCCAGCCAGCGGTGTTTGTGCCTCATGTGCGCGATTTGTGGTCAAGACGAAGCCTCGCATGAGCACACGCCACTCCCTTTCTGCCGCACATACCGAGCAAGGGAAGCTAAGACTGACTGTGACCACTGTTATGAGGATCCGTCGGGTGGTACACTGTGCGTTTGCCTGGACTTTTGCCTGGCATGCTTCACTCGTAATTGTCAGTGCGAAGATCCAATTAAAAAAACCATTTGCCGATAACCGGAGAGTGAACTATTTCGGCACCTTGGTCGTATAATCCGATACCATCAAGTCGTGGGAGAACCCCTGCCTGGTTACGAGGGGGCGCGCGTCTTAGCGGACTCCCCTGACATTCGCCAATTCCTTCTGGACTTGGCCCAGGACCTGGATGCTCGACTGTGCAGCATGCAGCTGGACTCCCCACTAAGGCTAGGCGGATTTAATTTTTCCAAACAAATTTCTGTGCCTCGCCTCCAAGACGCCTTGAGGCTTTTCTTCAGCCGTCTGAGTTGCCAAGAGCGAACGGCTTTTTACGTGAAAGTGCTCTTGTGCCTATGGCAATATCGCGAATTAGTTGGGGACGCAGCCCCGGCAGGCTTTTAACGGACTTGGCTACCTATTTGGTGGGTGACTTCGTGCCCCACAGGGTGCTGGCCATTCCCATGACTACCGGCGACCTAACATGTCCACGGTCAATCGAGCCCTGACCGTCCACCGCGTTACAACGGCCAATTTGCCACCCATGTTGGCCACTTTCCGGATGATTATTGAAGACGGGGCGTATACGCCATTAGTGGTGGCTGTGAAACGCCTTTTCCGCCCTGGCGTCATTAAGCGACTGGGAAACAGGGTGCTGACAACCGTAGGCCGGGCAGACATTGCTGGGTGCCGAGTCTATTTCGGCTCTGCTGAAGGAGATGTGTTTATTTTCCATAGCACACCAAAATTGAATAATAATTAGTCCGTAAATTATCTCGGGTTAAAAAGGGCAATTATTTAGACTGAAGACTGTCAACACATTCACACATTTACTTACCTATATAACTTAACTGTAACTGTAATTATATCAAGTACTAATATCAGCCCATATATATGACCATTATTTGACCTTTGTACATGCATGTATTCATTTGTAAGATCGGGGCGATCTTTTTCTAACGGGGGGGGGGGGGTAAATGTAACAAAACTTCAATTTAAGGGGGGGTAAATGTAACAAAACTTCAATTTAAACTATCAATTAAATTACCTACCTACATACTTTCTGGGGGTGTAACCCCATTCTTCTTTAAAACAACCTACATAATTATCTACAAAATTTTCAAAACTACCTTGTGCTGCTATTTCCCCTTAAGGCATCTATTTTACTATAAAAAGTTCAGCACAGGCAACATTTTTCAGTTCTTTCCTGCCACGAAACGACGAACAGTCGACAATTTAGACAATATAGATTCTTTTATTTTGGCCTAACCTTTCTCACCGCGAATAGCGGAGATATGCAATCTAAATTACAGTTTATATGTCCACGACTAGTGGTTTGTACTCATCTCCTCGAATAGAGGTTACATTTGTATTGACCTATGCGTATATATTAAATTTATTGTTCGCTTATCGACTTGGCCCACGTCACACACTTCTAAATTTCTTACACTTCTAAACATTAAACTTCTAAAATTAATTATCTCACTGAAATTTCTATAATATACCTAACTATGAACCGATAACGCGCCCTAGTTAACTTACTTCCTATTTTCAACACTATTATATTTCTCCCAACTAGTAGAGTAGTTAGTTGGGTTGTTTGTTGTCGAACTGGGCGGTCTCTAGACTGACAATAGGAGTGAATCTTCTTCTTCATATGTTTATTGCTATGTCGCATGCGATATGGCATGTGAATTCCTAATGAAAAATTTCATGCAGCATGCCATGCAGCTTAATCATTTTCTGTTCGATTTTTCATGAAGCATATCTCTGATTAGGTGTTCTAATTAGAATTTGTCAATCAGAGTTAAGACATAAGCTCCACCTTACAAATAAATAAAATGTAATTGTAAAATAAATTTAGGAGTACTCTTTCTTCAATTCAAACTATTTTAGTTATTAATGTTTAAAATTTTTATAGTTTTTACAATTTTGTTATTACTATTTATTAACTATTTATTAAGGAATTATTTTTATTACCTAAGTATTCAAATTATTAATTTGATAACTCAAATTAGTAAATATAATTTTATCAAGCATATAGGTGTTATTTAACTAATATTCACGTTAACTAATGTAGTTACGTAAGTTTTACACGTTCGTACTTCTTTAACAACACAACGCTGCTAATTATTTCCTATTTTTGTTCGTTGCTGTGCCCCAACAACTGAGAAAAATAAGTTCCAAAATTTTGTATATTAATATAAAATAAAAATGTTCTAGAAAATCTACAAAATTCATGGTAGGTATGTAGCTGTAGCACAGCATGTTGCATAGTGTGAAATGAACGTTTCATGTCAAATCGAATGCGATGTTGCATGCAACATTGCATGCAATATGGCATGCAATATCGGATGCCACATCGCATGCAATATTGCATGCGATGTTTCATGCAACATAAAATTGCATCGTGCGAAATGGGCTTTAGAAATCGTTTTTGCCATATTTTCAAAATATATGTCAGTAAAATGTCATGTCATGTCAATGTCAAGTAAAATTTTTTGCCAAGTTTCAGCGAAATTAGTACAGCATACAGTTTGCAATGAAGTCGCAAAGTCGGAAAAATGACGTTTTGAAAACCTATTCACATTTGTTAATTTCACAATTATCAATCTATTTGTTTAATTTGTTTACAGAGATGAAAATCGCATATTATGTTGTAGTGTATGCACACAAAATTTAGTGCGACCTACTTCAGCGGCTGTGAAGTAATGCTCATTTGCACTGTGAAGGTGTACGTAAACTGTGTAGTATTCACAGCAATGATGCTAAATTGAGAAAAATTGAGACGCTTATTTTAAAATCAAAAGGTAAACGTACCTTCATTTTTTCTTATTTGTGGCAAAAAATTTAACTGCTATTTAATTTATATATTATTTTTTTTTTTTATATATATATATATATATATATATATATATATATATATATATATATATATATATATATATATATATATATATATATATAAATTAATTATAGCAGTGCGACCCTTTTTTTGGTTGTGCGAGCCTTTTTTCTGAAATTGCTATTTCTCAGGTAATATTTTATGGATATGGACCAAACTTTGGTGAAAAGTTCCACCCCTTGAGTGCACCCCCACCATGGTGACGTTGTGACCCCTCAGGGGACCAGCTCATGTGAATTTTCAAAAGTGAGGGGTTCTTGGACATCAATTCTAGGCGGCGTTGTAAAATAAACTTGTTTCAACCTGAGTCTAAAATTCACTAGGTGGCGTTGTAAAATAAGCATTGTGAAATTGAGTCAAAAATTCACTAGGTGGCGTTGTAAAATAAACTTGTTCCTTCTGAGTCTAAATTCACTTGGTGGCGTTGTAAAATAAACTTTTTCAACCTGAGTCTAAAATTCACTTGGTGGCGTCGAAAAATTGCTGCTAAAACAAAAACTTGCTACAAGATCGCTAAACTGCTAATGCAGCGCCTGTTCTTTTCCGTAGCTTAATTTGTCCAATAATAGCATAGATTTTGCAGTTGTTAGTTCTATGTAAGCGAGGAATTATTTGGAAAAAGTATAACTTTGTTTCATGAAAAGTCAGAAATGCAACAATTTCGTAAAGTCATCAAGCGAAAAATTGAAGACGAGTCTGAGCAAAGAGCTGAAGGAAAAAGCCCAGCTACGAGCGGTGGCGATTTTCAGCGGTGCAAAAAAGCCGGTGTGGACGCACCTTTATAGTTTTGATGATGCGACCGGAGCGCACACCAACTCGTTGCTTCACCATCGAAAGAAGCATGGCCATCGCTTCCTACAGGAAGTGGAAAACAATGTGCGCTACAATCAACTGGCGTGCCACTTTCTTGGGGATGTGGCCGCCAAGACAGATGGACCGCATATGTGCAGGCGCTTGATGCGGTGGAAGTGAGGGTCCAGCCTCACTACGTGTCGGATGGGAATAGAAGAGAGACGGTGGCGCGGGTGGTGGTAGTAGCCCGTTTCGACGAACCTGAGCGATGCTATCGTCAGATTTCACCGCGCATCACCTTCGAAAAGCCGAAGAGGGGGTCGTTGGATTGGACGCAGGTGCCACTCTTCGTCCCTGATGGCATCATTTCCAAGGGGGGATACCCCGACGAGGTAGTCCGCAAGACTCACGGCTCTTGCTGCTGTGGAGTCGTAGACATTCCGCTGGGGAAGCCAGCTCGAATCATCACTTTCTTCATCGAGTGCTGGGTGTGAAGCAACAAGACAACCGAAGCCATTATTCCAATTGCCGTCTTTAGTGCAACCACTTTGATAATTGCACAAAATATTTGTTTAGTAGGTGTTTTTTTACAGTTTCAAGAATTATACTACATATGAAGAGTACGTATATTAAAAATGTTAAGCTTTTTAAGGTAAGTCTAAAGCGTGCAAAAGTCAAGCGCGCTTTAACCAATAGTGGCGATTGGCTGTTTTATAAACAGCCTGAAAACCCATAATATGCAGAATACGTATATATCAGTCAGTTTTTCAGTGAGTCATCCGAAGATTGGGCAACTTGAAAAATGAAATTTTTTATTGCTCACATATTTTGTAGACCGCTCTATGGGAAGCACGAAACCGAAAACCGTATAGCTCTAAACCGATTTTTTGCCGAGTTATGGCTAAAAAACCATTTTTGGACAAGGTTTAAAACTGTCAAATTTAGTGATTCTACACTTATTATTTTTACACTTTAATTTGTGACAGGTTTTTGATGCTTTTTAGTTGCTGGGTTTACATATACACTAGACTACGTCAGTGCAAAGTTTTATGTAGATCGGTAGCCTCAGGCTTCCGCCAGAGCTCGCCAAATGGCAAAAAGACGGTTTTTTGAACAACGTTTTTTTATTTAATCATGTCTATCTCACCGAATCCTGTGGGTGACCATTTCTGATTAATACTGTGAGAGGCTAAGCTAAAGGTCTTACTGGCTGTATAATTTATATAAAATTCTGGGTGGACAGGCATACTTTTTTTGGACCCTGAATGTTAAAAAATCACGATTCTTCGGCAAAATTTGTGTTTCGCTCTCGTTACGAATGACTACCGCTACAAATCACCAAAATAACCTTTTGCAAGTATTATGAGACACATTTAGAGTAAATATAGTACACGTTATGCAAATTATATGCAATATGACAGTGACTTTTCGACTAGTGATCACGATAGTCTTTCTTTTTCTTTAAATGTGCCTAATAGTCATAACAGTAGCAAGAACAAAACTGTTCGTTACAAATTTTCAGCAGCTGACTACATTAGTATTATTGCATTTTTCGATAGTATTGACTGGGACAGCTTATTTTTTAATTCCACAGTTTCGAAAATGTGGACAACTTTTACTCACTTCTGTTGTTATGCAATTTTTCAGTTTGTCCCGAAACAGAAAGTTACGCAAGGTCGACAACGTCGAACCATTTGGAGTGAAGCCACTCGCAAAGCCTGGGCTCAGAAGAAGAAAGCTCATAAAAGGTACCGTCTCACTCTTTCTAACCGTGACCGTGTGTTATATAAAACTGTAGCGAATCACGCAAAGTTTTGCCAAAATTCTGATATTGCCACGCACGAAAAATTTAAATTCATCAAATAAACGACTGCTTTATAAGTTTATAAACTCAAAACTAATGTCCCAAGATAAGATCCCTGTCCTTCGATGCTCAAACGGAACTAAAGCCGTCAGTGCAACTGAAAAAGCTAAAGTACTTAGTGATCAGTTTTCTTCTGTTTTCACTACTGACGATGGCATCTTACCGCCTTTTCCGGATACAACCTCAAATTTCTTCACTTCAGTTAATATTAACCCCACTATCGTCTCGGAGGTTATTAAAAACCTCCCTAACAAGTTTTCTTTTGGTCCAGACAGAATTCCACCGTATTTTATTAAAAAAATCTGTCCTGCAGTTGCTTACTCGCTTTCAAAAATTTTCTCACAGTCCATCAGGACTGGCGAGCTTCCAGCTGACTGGAAAAAAGCTGTCATTGTTCCCATTTTTAAGCGTAAAAGTCCAAACAATCTCGCTGATAACTATAGGCCGATAAGCTTGACATCAGCTTGCTGCAAAATATTAGAAACCATTGTGAAAAATGCGCTTTTACTTTTTCTGCGCGAAAACAATCTCATTCACCCGTCTCAACACGGGTTCTTACCCCGTAAATCGACTATGACAAACTTAATTAGTACACTTTCTGATTGGTTCAACGCAAAAAATTTAGGTAAAACTGTGCATTGTGCATATCTAGATTTTGCAAAAGCCTTTGACTCTGTGTCACACAATAAACTTCTCCACAAGTTACATGCCTATGGCATACGTGGCGAGATATTTTTATGGATCAAAAACTTTCTGCTCCATCGTACACAACAAGTTATTGTAGATGATATAGTTTCAAATGAGCAGCCAGTTATTAGCGGAGTTCCACAAGGTACGGTCCTAGGACCTGTCCTTTTCCTCTTATATGTAAATGATTTGGCTGACATCATTCGCAGCTCAAAAATATCTTTTTTCGCTGACGATGCTAAAATGTATAACTTCTGCGATCCTAATTCCGTCAGCGTCGATCTAGAAAACAGTTTGCTGGTATTGTACGAATGGTCCGTTAAATGGCAGCTCAGGCTAGCCTTCGCAAAGTGTCAGGTGTTATGTTTTGGCGAATCATCTGTACAAATACCAAGCTACACTGTTGCTGGTCATATACTACCGTTTGTTTCTCACGTCTCTGACCTAGGAGTTGTTATTTGCGCTAATATGAAACCGTCTATATATTGCTCCAAAATCTCTAAGAAGGCTTTATTATTGACTGCGCATATATTTAGATCATTTAAAAGTCGAGACCGTCAGTTTCTTATTTCAATGTTTAACACATATATTCGACCAATTGTCGAGTATAATACTCCTGCATGGTCACCTCACCTCTTGAAGGACATAGATACGGTTGAAAGAGTGTTGCGGTCCTTTACTAAGCGTCTTCCTGGCCTATCGTCGTTTACATATATAGAAAGGCTGCGTGAATTAAACTTGATTAGTTTAGAAGAAAGACGTTTGCGTAATAAATATATATAAATATTTTTATATAAAATTGTTTCTGCTACAGCTGATCTTGATTTTACTTCACTTTTTTCATATGCCCCGGATTCCGGACTCAGAGGTCATAGTCTAAAAATATCACCTAAGTTCTCACGCACCGAAATTGTAAAATCGTTTTATACTTATCGTGTCATTAGTCTTTGGAATTCATTATCAAATGAAGTAGTCATGGCGCGTTCTCTAACTGAGTTTTTGCGACAGTTAGATTTAATCGATTTTAAACCATTGTTACGGGGGCGTTGGCGTTAGCTGACTATGGGTCGTTCCCGCTCCCTCTCCTACGCTTTGTTACACAATTTCACCACATCTATGTAATGTACTAACGGTATTCTTTTCTAATGTTTTTTCTCTATGATATTCTATAGATTAATTTTTGCTTTATTATGTTTGTGGCGTATGCCAATTTTTGTTATCTTGATACATATTGTTTTTGTTTCTGCGTGGAGTAAACCATTTCTTCTTCTTCTTCTTCTATGCCATTATAGTAATTGAATGCTTCACATGGAGGAATCCGAGGATTAACCGTCATAGCATCAAGTCTTGTTTCCAATGTTGAGAACCCGACACAAGGCAAAATTCAGAATATTCGAAAATACAACAACTTCCAGTATACCAGTGGCACTTTTACTGCATGCGAAGTTACATGATGGTCCTGGTATACACATTCAATCAAACTTAAAAAAATCTTTAAAAAAACTTTTATAAAAAAATAAACCGAAAACAAACCCAGACCCCCCCCCCCGAAGCCACAAGAAAAAAAAAACCCACAAACCACCCGAACAAACCCACCCCCCCTTGCATCAAGTCATATCAAACACTAAAAGGATTAAATGATCACTTAGATGAAGGCGACCACATATTCATGCCTGAAAGGTTGAGTTTAAAAGATGCAGCAACCAACAACCGTGGAATTAAAAAAATGGAAACTAATATAAACTTACCAACTTTACAAGAAGCAGTATTGAAAATAGCACACGATGCAGATGACGTAGTATTTCAGCTTGGCGCTAGTTGGGCTTTAAGACAAACAAAACGACCTCAACGATTTTCAGACAAACAAAGGCGGTTTCTGCTTCTTCGATTTGATGAGTACAAAAGAAAGTGGAAAAGATTCAATCGTAAAAGTTTAGCAGCAGAAATGCGAGAAACAACAAGTCATGAAAACACAAAGGAGTTTCAACCAAATGAATACCTGAGCTGGCAACAAATTGCTAGTTTTTTCTGTTAGTTTTTTAAGAATCTGTTAGAAGAAAAGCTACCGTTAGAAGATGGAGTTGCAAATTCGAATGAGCCGCTAACAGAAGATTTATACTTAGAAGACGCAACGGTAATGGACCTAGGTGACGTCATTATAGAAACTATAAATAAAAATACGGAAGAATTTTTCAAACAAGATGGCAGCGTCCCGGATCGGCTGATCAAGCAGCATGGCAGTTGGAAGTCCGAAAGAAAAGCAAAGATGGCTACATCAGTGAAACACTGGGAAAAAAATTATTCGTGACCAAAAAACTGTAGCACAGATTATTCACTGAGCAACCGCATGAATGTTTCATATTCTGACTGATAACTTGTACAATAGTTTTTGTTGTCATTGTTTTAGACGTATCGTTACTGTTACGTTTGTTAAGTAATAACAAGTTAGCCCGTTTGTCGTTTTTTGCTCCAAACCGGTTAAGTCGAAAAGAAAGCGAGAGTCGTCAGTTTCTGATTGGTCCTAATCCGATTGGTCCTAATCTGATTGGCTGATTAACGAGAACATGGAAGACAACGGCGGCTAGCGCCGAAAACTAAGAGGTTGAAAACACGTTAATTTCCGGTTCGCCGTTTTGGTTCGTATCTAGCTTGTTTAAAAAAATAAATAGATAGCCTGTTTATTTTCGGTTGAACGCAGTGAATTAGAAAATAAATTCATACATGCGCGCACTTGTGAAGCGACTTTTATATTACGATGCAGTGTTATTTTTAAAGCAAATCCTAATGTGCAAGACTTTCCAGAAGGATATTTTCTCGGGGAATTAAAGGATTAATTTATAGACAAATATGGAAACAGGAGTTACCCAGGGAAATTTTGGTCTACAAGCCCAAAAGCTATGGATATTTTGTTGTTACCACTGAAAAATGACTACAAAATTGAAGGAATGAGTTTAAACATAACTAACGTCGCGAATTACGTCTAAACAGATATTTAATTTAATCAAAGAAAACCTTAATGTGTTGACAAATTTTCGATTTGTCGGTCAAACCAGAACGCAAATCTGACAAATAATGAAGGAGAAAACAACTTGCTATACCATTCAACAAACGACTTGTACTAGAAGACTTCAGCCCATTAGCCATTAGCTATGCTACAACGACCGTCACGAAAGAACTTCTCCAGTTACACATGTAAAAAAATGTACTGACATGTGTTGAGCTGTTGATCATATAAATTAACCAAAAATTAGTAATACATCCTTAAGGTGAATAGATTTCAACAGATCAACTGTGTTTGTATTTCCAATTGCTTGATATTATGTAAACCTTTATTTATATATACATCAATCGAACGACCGTCTGTTAAATTTGTTTCAATATAAATAAAACTGCACTGTACTGTTTGTGTGTTTTTGCAAAACTAATAGTTTTTGGTCACATTTGTCTAGAACTGGGAAATAAAGTTTATAATACTTGTAGCAAAAACTAATAAAATTTCATTACATGATCTGATAATACCTCTTTTTGAAAATAAAATTACTATCTACGTATTGCTTTTCATGCCTACACATGAACAAGAATTTTCGTGGACAATTATACTTTTTCGTGAAAAATTGCTCCAAGATGTTTTCATTCCCATCAGGGCTTCAATAAAAAGTCTACAGACCAAGCTTTCTTCAGTAAATTATTTGTAGGAAACTAATACAACATACTTACACCTCTAGGGTCAGAATACAAAACCTGCACACAGGTTTGTTCAGTAAATTTATTGTAGGTAACTAACACAAGGGACTCACTGGTAGAGCCTGAATACAAAACCCACAGGGTTTATAGTGGCATGATATCTACTCCGCTCAGCCGGCAAAATTATGAAATAATCACCGCTAATATTGTTAAGATCACTTGTGGTGTGATTATTTCATAATTTTGGCGGCTGCTCTGAACGGACATATATACGTTGTATTGTAAGTATGGATCGACCTTTAAGCAGTAATCATTTTTTATATCTTTTAACAGCTAATATGGTTAATTTGTTAATAATTTCTGTTTCGAACGTCTACGACAAGCCACTATTGGACTGATTTCGTTTTCATGGCTTCGAAAGTATAAGGTAAAAAAGCCTCAAAGGCCTAGTTGTCACTAAAAAGATAGGAAATAAACATTAAGGATCTTTTGCACCAAAATGCCAAAATGCAGGGGTTGCCAATACAATTTAGCGATTTTTGTTTCGTTGTATTTTCTTTGATATAAACTGTAAACATTTATAATAAATTGCGGTCTATGTTTGTTCTTATACTTACCTTATTATATTTTAGGCCATATTTTTTCCAGACAAATGGTGGCATAGCACGCTCAACGTGGAAACTTCAGTGTTTGTATCGACCTTTTTGGGGCCCATGTAGTTCTAGTCGTTGTAGTCGGCAAGTCATTTTGTATTAGTTTTCTTCAAACTCTGTCGATCTGTATTATCGGGTTACAATTGGATTGAAAAGTGTCATAGTTACAATACAAACTACGTTTTTGGCTTGTTATTTTTGTTATGTTGGCATAAAAAACTTTTCATGAAGATGAGGCGTTATTTTTGTCTAATTTAATCGGTTTAATCAGTTTTTCAGTTCCATTTTCCTATAATTCCTGTAAATGTACCTAAGTACATATCGCTTTTATAATAGTACATTCTGTTAATGTACTCTTGCCTTTAATTTATTTCAAATTATTTCAACATTCTATTTATATTATACTTTTTTTAAAAACTTACCAAAATAACTAAGCAATAAGCATTAATTAAATTGAGAAGATTGTCATCTTTCCGATCATTTCCGTTAGACAAAAATGTTTATTATGTGACAAAAATTATTGCCTCAAAAATTCCGAAAACCAAGCCATCTCCTAGCTTTATTAAATAAGTTTTCGTGATGGTTTGATGGTTTTTTTTTATAAATTGAGATTAATTTGATTGGATTAACCTGCTGGATAAAAATAAATCCTCTAAATATCAGACAGTCTTTTCTTCAAATTTTACCCCGTTACTTTAGTTGATATTTAGTAGATAATCTGTATAGTAGGCATTGGTTCCTATGCTTTACTTTTTACAATGTTGTTACTTGTTTTTAGGCGATTAATTGTAGTTACGGGGGGGGCTACCGAGGTCAAAAATCAAAGTTCTCCAATTTTGCTTATATTCACATAATATGTTACTCCCCCAAGGCCTATCTCAGATAAGAATAATTAAGCTTGAAGGGGCACGTTTAGTTCAGTGCGTTTGTCAGTGTATTTACATATGGTAAAAGTACGCCAAAAAGCCTAAAAGTATCCCTTAGTTGGACAGTTCTAGCACAAACCACATCAAACCAATCAGGCTAAAATTTGCCAGATAAGTACCCAACATGTATGCGTAAAATCCTATGATTCGAATATTATGTGTTATCAAACCAGAAATCGAAGGCAAAACGTCAACAAATAGCGTGTTTTTCAGTCCGACAAAATTGAGTGGCTTTAGGTTTGGCGTCACTGCTCAGGCCATGGGCGAAAATTGAAAAAATTGGATCCTAGAGATTGAGATATGACATTAGGCTATCGAATCATGAAAAAATCAGCTTCGTCAGTATTAACAAAAACTTCGAGTAAAAGAACGCTTTGTGACCACAAAAAACTTTTTGCGCCTATGATTTACACGTAAAATTGAATTTTTGGGTGCTCCTAGTAAAAAATTGACAAAAGTATTGGTTCCAGTTTGTTACATCTGCGATGGGCCTTTCCTGGGGCTACATAATGTGCAAATTTGAACCGAATCAGAGAACTAAAATTTTCACTTGTACAGGTAGCCCCTCCCGCCTTAATTGTAGTTACCAGTCCTGGGTCCTGGATGTTTTGTTGTTATGTTATGTTTTGCCAAAATTACTTGTTCACATGATTTTTTAAGTTGTCATTTCACAGATAAAAAGCGTCTACCCGTTAAACCCACCTATTCCGGTAGATTCAAACCCACAATTGTGACAAATCATTTAATAATGAAATTTTATGAGGCACCTGATGCAACACTATTGTGAGTTGTGATAAGTAGTTGTGGGCCTGTAAGTTTATTGAAATTTGGGCCCTGATACCACGCCCATACACATTTTCAAAGCTTTCCATGTAGCCTGAATATATTTTGACTTCTTCGGTTTCACTTGTAGAAAAATATTTTGTGTAATCGAATCATTTTTGAAAGTTAAAAAGTTATTTTTGTGTGTTACATAGTTACATACACCTTGTGTGAATTTCGCACTTTGCTATTTTTGTTGCTTTGGCATGGTAATGGGCGATAGCTTGTATAGTTTCACCAAGAGTACATAATATTATCCCTATTATGTACTCTTGGTTTCACCTATTTGTTGTTGAGATGGTTTTATGGCAGCTCGGTTTGAATTGCTGTTTTATTCTTTGGAACTTTGGAGTATTAAGTCATTTTGTGATTCGATTGTGTATTGTGAAAGCAATTTGTTTAGCGATGTCGCTTTGGTAGGTTTTGCTGTTTGTTTTTGCTAAATTTCATATCAGTGTACCAATGTAACATGCTTCATCGTTTTTCGCTTAAAAATAGTGTTTTATCGTCAATTTGGTGCGCCCCCAATTTTGGTCGGCGCCCCCCATCCACGGGGGGGGGGCGGCCCTCCGGCCAGGATCGCACCCTCCGTCCATAAAATTTTGCCTAAAAATATACCAGTATTCTAGTATAAGTAGTTATTGTCGACGGTTATGAGTATATAACGTGTCTTATTATATGGTACAATCAGCAAATATGCGCTGCTACGTGAAGCCTGTTTTGTTTCAGATTTGCTTGAACTTCATTCCATACAATTGGCACTTCACGCAAACAGTGCGTATAAATTACTGAGTACACTCTACATCGCGCTATATAACTTGTAGTTGTCTGTTTTATGTGTAAATAGCAATTAGCAATAGTTACGAACCTGTTGATTATTGCCTTCAACTTTTCAGTTCGTTCTGCATGCTTCTATTCTTTTTGGTTTTGCTTTAACTTTTTTCGTAATAAAGTTATGGTTTTGTTTTATTTCGTCAGTAGAGATTGCAGTTTTGCGCCTGCTAATAAAGAAAAAGAATCCGTATCTCACTAGAAGGTTCAGTTGGCCTGGCGATGTGCAGTAGGGAACAGTCTATGTATGATACAGTCAGTATGTACTGATATAGCTAATAGCTAGCTAGCTAATTCATTGCGACATGGCCTGTGCACTGTATCAATGCGTAAGACTTGTGCATACTAGAACTGTCCATGTCCGTGTTCTGAAGGTTGTTCGTAACAGTGGTAAATGTCTGTCCCCGTCGTCCGTGTCCGACCGTAAGCAGCATTAAGGCTCGATTCATACTTCTATACGGACATTGGGACATTACGGGCAGAACGGCCGTTTGATTCATACTTTCGTCCGTTCTGCCGTGTGCCCGTTTGCCCTTCAGCCGTATGTCCGTTCATCCGTACTAAACGGCATATTTTCTCTTTGTCCGTATGTCCGGCAAAGTTGAATTCAGTTCAACTCTGCCCGAAAATGTAGGGCATACGGACAAACGGACATACGGTTCAAAAGTATGAATCGCACCTTTGTCCGTATGCCCATACATCCGTATGTCCGTACGTCCCAATGTCCGTTTGCCCTAGGAAGTATGCATTGAAAAAACGGACGAACCGTGCTTTGGCCGTGTGCCCTATGTCCGTTTGCCCGTATGCCCTATTGAAGTATGAATCGACCCTAATTCATATTTCATACTTTCACTATCGCTCCCGAACCTTTGACATGCACATAAAATATCGCCTACACGTTCTCCTTGTCCTTAGTCCTTATACAGTGCAGCAACTGTGTGACTGTGTAAGATGAGAACATAAGTTTTAAAAAATTATTAATACTAACGTTCGTGCGTATAAATTACTGAGTGCACTCTACATCGTGCTATAACCTACACTTATATACATTCAACACTTTTGCTGAGGAATTTGATGGGTACGCACTACGCACTACGAAGTGCACACGTACACCTGAGTACCTGACTAATAAAACATCTGATTGGCTGAATGCTTCGAATACGAACGGAAGCTGAAATGAATGTCTTCCGGATAGCCTTTACAGACATTCGGGCAACTTGTTAAGCCTGTTTCACATTTCACACGGGGAAAACGTGTGGGGTGCCCCTTGGGGGGCACCCCATGGTGCCACATGACGCCCACATGTGGCATCGTGTGACAGACACCCCATGGGGTGGCACACGGGGCATCATGTGGCACCGTGTGACACCCCATGGGGTGCTCTGTGGCCCATGGGGCGCCATGTGGCACCGTGTGACACCCCATGTGGTGGCACATCAGGGTTGGGCACCGGAAAAAAACTCCCGAAAAAAAACGGTTTTTTTCCGTTTTTTTCCGAGGGGTTGGAAAAAAACGGAAAAAAACTCAAAACTGATAAGTTGGTCCAGTAAAGGTTAAACTTGCACAAAATGCTTAAAATCGTTTAGAAAAATAAGAGTAAGACGTTTTTGTGACTAATGAAGGTTATTGAACTAGTTGGCAATGGACGGAGGGAACGATACTGAGTTCTAATTTTGATATTTGCGTAACCCTTCATGAACATGGATATATACGGTTTATTGCGAAGCTATGAAGTTATCCGTTCCTTTTCAGGGTGTGTAAGAGAATGTAATGAACCGTGTCTATAATCACTGCTCTACCTAGGGTTGTATATGCTATACTGTACGTAAGCCGAACTACATACTATAAATACCTACTTAGGTAGTCGCAAGAAGTGCTAGAAAATTTCATGACAGTTATATTTTTTAATATCAAATTTTTCGTGACGTTGGACAAGCATATTTTTTACTACTTTATCTTAAGTAACCTCGAGCGGCTGTTTCCTTTCAACAGGCCAACAAAAATTTAATATTAAAAAAAGATTTTACGATAAATTTAATTCAACATTTCACTTGAACTTTTAGCATTCTCAATTAGAACGGATCTCCATTCAATCAGCGAAATTGGATCAACATTGAAACATACGCCGATCTAATCCCCATAAGGCTATACATCTATATATTTAATGGATAAATTTTCGTATTGGTACACGTACATTTCAACAACAAATCAAAATATTCAACCAGAATGCAACAGCATAAAACTTTTAGGCAATTATCCAGGGGTTTGAGCTGTTCTATTTGAGTCAAGAAAGCCTTTCTCTAGACGTTATTCTGACCTTTTTTTGCGAAAAGTATATGATATGGCGGTTTTCCCGTTTTTTTGTGAAAATTTTAGGGAAAAATTGTTTAAATTAATTGAGAGTCCAATTTTGAATTGCGAAGTACATTAATCTTTCAAAGGTTAAAATACCCACCCTGAATGGCAGAGTTTGAATACACTTTGCAGTTTGCAATGCCAGAACCATTCACTCTTATGTCGACTTTATAACCCCCCCCCCCCCCCAGTAAACTGATAAACTGACAGCGAACTTACCCCACCTTAGTCCTACACTCCTTCCTACCCCACCATAACTAATTAGACAAATTTTAAAACAGAAACACTTGCTATTATGGTAGTTATCGCATCTATCTAGTCCAGAAGAAGCGTAATAACCACTGAAGAGTCACCAGTGAATAATAATGAAGTTACTAAGACGCAAAATGTAAAATTACACTTCAGAACTACTTTACCATCATTTTTGGACATCGGAAAAAAACTCGGAAAAAAACCTGAAAAAAACCGGAAAAAAACCGGTTTTTTTCCGGCCATAATTTTTTTCCGGAAAAAAACCAACCCTGTGGCACATAGACATGGCACATAGGGCGTCATATGGCACCGTGTGACACCCCATGTGGTGCCACATGGGGCGCCCCACGTGTTTTTCCCCATTGTGTGAAACAGGCTTTACTGACATCCAACTTATTATAACCAAGAGTACGTAATTGTGTCCCACTCTATTTAGAAGAAGAGTGGGACACTCTTCAACCTGCCTTTGTTTTAGCGCAGACAGATGCGCTGTCATTTACAGGCCACATGTTGCCGTTTTGTGCCACATGTGGCCGGCCAAAAGTGACTTGACTGACTGACTGACCAAACTGACCTCGCTTCTGATTGGCTAGACGCCTGTGCACATGCTCCAATCAGCACGCAGGCGGCCTCACGTGCTCCAATACACTGGCCGCCATTACAGCTATTTGAGTGTTATTTTCTGACATGATCGGTCCAGTTGGGTTTTTTTGCCCAGAATGATATTTTATTTACTTTTTTATCACCGTTTCAGAGTGTGCGCTGATTATAATGTGCATTGGTAAGTTAATGTGCATTGCACGTGCACAGGCGTCTAGCAAATCAGAAGCGGTGCTCGCTTGGCCAGCCACATGTTGCATAAAACGGTTAACATGTGGCCTGGAAATGACGAGCCACGAGCGCATCTGCATGCACTAAAACAAAGGAAGGTTGAAGAGTGTCTCACTCTTCTTCAAAATATAGTGATAGAGAGAGAGAGACACTATTATGTACTCTTGTTATAACAATAAATTCTAGTTCAAACAAACAAAACTCGGTAGATAGTTTTACTTGACTTTCAGATAAAATCAAACAAAAACAATAGTATAATAGAATAAGACAAACGTAACACAAAATACGTTTCTATCTCTTAAATCCCTTCCGGCGGCCTCTGGATGATTTCTTTTTAGACTTTCCGGAAGGACCGTCGCGGAATAAACTTTCATATCCGGCAAAATCTGCTACTGATTCCAAAGTGCCAGATTCCATCTCTAACAGCCTACAATAAAAAAAGTCGTAAGCATGTCAAACTATAAAAAACGTCTGAAACAGTTCTGCACTAAATTTACATTTATGTTCATGAGGGTTCGCGAGGGTCATCCCCTCACTTACAACGGAGAGACCCTAGCGACTTCTAGTTAACTTGCAGAATGCAGACAGCGAGGGTGCTACACTTAATAGGACCAGGTCAAGCCAATAGTGGATGAAGTTGGAGTGCACTGCTGTTTAAAACAAGCTATTTCAGTCCTCTTTTAAATTAATGCGTTGTAAATGTTTAATTCGACTCTATGTGAAATGAAATTTCGAATCCCAATGTCAGTTTCATGCGGCGTCAAGGATTCGGACTCGGAGTGATACCATGGCCATAATTTGCAAGTTGGTGACATGCTAGTATTCTTTTAAGTAGAGTTCCTTCGCGGGCGAGGCCCGAGACGGACCATATCGGTCCGAATTTTTGAGATGCTGGCACGGCCCGGCTCGCAAAAATTTCCTAACGAAGCAACTATATTGTTTATGTTTAATGCGACGTTCGGAGTGACTTGTGATAAGTACTACACCCCCTTGGTAGAGATGGGCATGGGTTACATATCTATAAAAACATCAGCAAATGCACACACATACATTTGGAAATATGGGCAATTTTTGAAAAATGTAGAAAAGTTCGTAATATGTCAGTTTAAAGATGAATTTTATCGAGTTTGAGGATGACTTTAGAAGCTTATAGCGAGCTATTGCTTAGCGGAGCGAAGATAACTTAGTTGTCCTAACTCCTAAACCAACCTTCGACGTTTTTTATCCTGCTTGGTTGTCTGTAATCGCAAGAAGTTGTCCTCTTCGTATCGGACCCTTTCCCTTTCTTGGTCCAATAGTCGCTTTCGCAAATTATTCTGCGAGCTTTCGCGAATCTCTTCTGGAGCTTGGGAATCAGTTGCCTGAAAATAAAAAACCTTTTTCAATGTTACTAATGCTAAGCACAGAAATTAACATTTCGAGTCAAAAGAAATAGCTTATGGAAAACAAAATAAAGATAAATATGGAATCAGACATTACTTACAGCTTGAAAACTTAATGAATCCTAATTTTAGAGCTTAAACGTTAATTAAAACGGTATCCTATCCACGCACACAATATACACACGCACAACACAATAGAATACAACAACAAAACAAAAATAGGTATATACTTAGAATTAGAATGGCATGATTTTTTTCAAAAAAATAATAATCTACCCTCAATGTAGTTCTGAAGCCCTGTTCATTTTGTAGTTAGTTAAGTACATAAGGAAAGACACATGGTTAGGTCAATTACAGCGAAAAATTAAGCGAATAGTTTCTGCTAATTTTTCTCATGCGCACTACTAGTCTTTGAATCCAACACTCATTGCAAAATCTTGTCACGTCATTTAGTTCAGTTTTCTCTCGGAATAACGTGGACGGAAGGCAAAGCAACGACAAGGAAGAGTACGAACCGTGCTGTACAGAACCGTGAATGAGTTTTATACTACGAAGGCTACTCAGCACTCAAAGCAAAAGTATTTAATCAAAATCTGTTTATTTACGCAAATACACTCTAATGAAGTGAAAATAAAGTGACAAAAACGGCCTTATATTCAACCTAACCTTCAGTTCATCCAACAGCGAATCAGCAATAGCTATTTTTCTTCTCCGTTCTGCTTTCTGCAGTCTGGCTTCTCTGGTATTTTCAGCATAGGGCATTTCAATCAGTTTCGGTGGGACATATTTATTCTCCGCCGATTTCCCTTTTCGGCTAAATTCTTCTTCGGAGTCTGAGCCAGAGTTTTCAGCTTCCTTGCCTGCTTCTTGAGTGTCAGCTCCATTCTCGATCATATTTTGTGGGCGAGGTTTGAAGCTAAAAACAAACAATATGAAGTATGACACTGAAGCAAAACAGTCGGATGCTACTAAAAAGAATACAGACTTTATACAGCATAGTTGTGATGCAGATACGCAATTAAAGCGTAGGTACAAGGTACCTAAAAACGAGGTTCACTGTATGACCACATGGTTTCTGGAGGCATGCCGCTACATTTACAGCGGGTCTGCGATTATTTTAAAAAGTTACAAACAATATGGTCACAGACACAGTCAAATTTTCCGTTTATATACACGTTTTAAGACTCTGCAACACCTAAGCTATCCATATTCACGAACCTCACATCTGACAAAGCTATAAAGTTACGTAAAATATGATATAAAGAGCTAAAGAAGGCTATTTTGTCATTTTCAACGCTCAATGGTAAAAAATTGCTGAAAATTAAGAGGACTGAATATATGACGCAGTACATGTCTCAATAAAAAAACCTTACTGATAAAAAAACATCAAAAAACCTCAATGGATCGACAGCTCGTTGGAGATTATCTGCAGTGGCCGCGCGTGCAGCTTTATCCAACTGATACTGCAGTTTGTGCTGGATAGGTCGAATCTTCTCTAGAATCGTTCGAATAGTAGCAGTCCGCAAAACCGCCGGATCCTGAGTAAAACAGTACTCTGGCGGACTAAGTCGCTTGAGGCATAAATAGTTGACATTGGTCAAATAGCTTGCCAGCAGATGACATTTTAGGCCGAGAAGACTGTTACCTGAAAATAAAATGGTTGAATTTGCCAACCCACTTTGGTCTATTTGTGTACAACTTACACACCAATGTTTGAACGATACTGGTCGACACCAAAGTACATTCATTTTACAGGAAAGTTATTTTGTAAACATTTGAAACTCAAACTAAACGTTTAATATGTATGCACTTGCTTTTGGAAACTTCTATATAGGAAATTGCATGAAAGCGTAAACAGTCCATACAGTGCCAGTCTATATAGATTACAGATAAACTCATCCGAAAATCAGAAGATTACAGAAGTATGCTTTTAATCAGCTAATTAATTTTTAATTAACATTCTAGTTGATTAACTTTTATTTAATTTTAGTTTTAATCTACTTTTAACAATGGTTTTTAATCTAAGAACAAAATCATAACTATCCAATTAAACCCACCGTTTTTTCTCAATTTAAGCGCTTCAGTTGTGGATTGTTGTTCTTTGAGTTTCCGTACGAGTCCCGTAACTTCTGCAGCATTTTTTGTGATACTGCACAATACCTCATTCAATCTGTCAGTATCCTCAGATGATGACGGCTCCATCAATTAATCCCATCTACTACATAGAGTCTTGTAAAAAGTTTGATCTTTACCTCAGTCTAGAATACAAAAATGATACTAATTGGAGTAGTTTTATGGTGGTAGTTACGTTTTCGAAGTTTTTGTTATAATGGAAAAGTGGATCGAACATAATCAAGTTTGGCACAGACTAGGGATGGAAGTCTCGGTTTTTTTCCGAGACCGAGACCGAGACCACGAAACCGAGACTACCGAGACCGAGACCAAATTCCGAGACCGCCAAAACCGAGACTTTGGGTCATTTTTTGCCATTTTTTCACCTATTGGTTTGAAGACTTTTTACAAGTTTTTAGGTAAACTTACAAGACCATGGTCAGGCACCGTATGTATATATAACTAACAGCTACATCCTGGGTTTTTTTTCGCAAAAACGTTCGCAATTGCGAAAAAAAATTGGTGATTGCGAAAAATTTTCAAACGTTTTCGCAAAATTGCGAAAAAATTTTGACGCAATGGAGGTGAACTCGTAAGGTCTATGTGCTGATTTTTGCGGTTTAGTCGGAAAACATTTCCGATACGGCCCCAATTGACCAAATTTGGCCTAAAAATTGAAAATTTCTCCGACTTTTTGTGATCCCTTAGACCCGGACTCGTGCAACTTTGTGGCTTGATGTTTCTAGTGACTGTAAATGGGACATATTTTCGTCCATGTATCATCGCACCGACTGTATGTAACAGCAATAGAAAGTATAATAAGGATGACATAATTAAGAAACATTTCAAAATCTTAGCATTTTCAGGCCTAACTTGGTCATTGGCAGGGTCTTCTGAAATTACTTTACGGCTGAGCATCGATTGTGAAAAATTACACAAAATTTTCAGGACGGCTCCGTAAATTTAAATAAAAATATCAAAATCGGTGTTTTTTCGCCAAAAAGAGTAAAAGTTACGTCGTCAGTCAGTCTTCATCCTGTATACGCGGAATACTGTTTTATTAACATTTAAATGCAAAGTCTACTGCATTACGTAACAAAAGCAAGTCTGCGAAAAAAATTTGATTTTGCGAAAAAAATTTCAAGCTTTTCGCAAAATTGCGAAAATTTGCCAGCGAAAAAAACCCAGGCTACATCACGGCAATGTTGGTTACGTTCCTATGTTCTTTACTCCTTTTGTGTGGGTGTGGGGCCGTGTCCACTTAAATACTGTGAAATTTTGACCTCTGTCCCAAAGCAGACGCAATATTTTGTCCTTGTTAACGCCAGAAAATAGCAATTTCAGACATTGTTTGGCTGAATTTAGTTAAAAATCGCTCAGCTTGTATTGGAATTACCAATGTTCTGCTAAAAAATACACCCAAGATAAAAAGGGTTTTTAGCTCAAAAATTAGACCTGCGCGCCGTGGCCCGTGACGCTCTTTCATTCTTTGCCTCCGGCGTGACACCCCTTTGAATTGTGCCCCCTCAACCCCCTGGGACTAAATTTTAGTTGGGAGTAGAGTCTTCCCTTCTCATCTACCGAACTACATAGTTCTGACTAGTGCGTCTAGTTGAACTTTCACAGAATTATTTTTGATTTTTTTGCTAAACTCATACTAATTGGAAATTGCAGTTCAGTATGTGAAGCCACCGATTGGCATAACAAAGTTGACCAGCCAAACACTAAAGATTAAAGAATAAAATATAATATTAATCATACAGACAGACTTGAAAGAAAATATGAAATAAGAAACCTAATCTAATCTAAACCTACCTACTAAAATGTACTGTGTTTACTGATAAACTAAACAACCACGGTAAAGTTGTTTTCGGAAAAAAATCGACAGATTCTCACTGTTTGATGTGAAATTTTGGTGAAATGAAAACTTCCGAAAAAAATTGTCTGCCAAAAATATAAACCAAAGGGGGGACCACAGGAAAATTTTTCACAGATTTGAAAAACCGAGACCGGGTACAAACCGAGACTTTTCGACTACCGAGACCGAGACTGGGCTAGTCTCGGGTTTTGTTGACCGAGACTTCCATCCCTAGCACAGACAATGCAAATTTAGACAGCACTATTATCTTACCTAAAATTTTGAAATGGATTCAAACATTTACGGGCAACTTATGGCTCAAAAACTTGATTTTTCGGGTATTTTTTGAGGACTTGCAAAATTGTATGTAAATTTTTGTGGCTCTTACACTATTCAGAAAAGGTCTAACCCGTTTTATTTTCTATTATACCAGCAAAATTTGGTGAGTAAATGCGACAGCAGCCAAGAGCCTTGGCAGTTTTAATAAACCCCTTCAAAAATTGCAAATTTTCTTCAATCTCATGAAACAGCATTTTTAAACTCCTGTCAGCGGTTACGGGCAAACTGTGCTTAATGCAATATTATATGAACCCAATGAGGCCCTATTCAATTAAGGTTGAAATTTTAAAAGCACAATTTGAGCACAATGAGTGACTTGAGTGAGCACAAACTGACAAAAAAATAAAAAAGCATGAAATTGAGCTGGTAAGCTTCACCAAAGTAGTAGGTATGCACACTGAGTGCTATCGACAGTTTAAAAATTGTAATTTTGTAAAAATAAGTTTATTATTAATATTCAAAATACCGCTTGTAAATTGCTACAAAACATAACAATGAAAAAAGCTGCGAAAAAGTTAAAATAAGACTACTACCTTAAGCCAAATAACAAGCCGTAGCAAAAAACCACTGCTCAAATTTAGACGTCTTTTTGACTGCTTAAGTTTTTAGTTGCCTATTGCCATCGTTGCAATATAAAGGGAATGCATTCAACATTGCTATCTTGATAACAGATGAAAATTCAGACTAATGTAAAGTTCTATATGTGCATGCGCTCGGTTTAATTATCTAACTAACTAATAACTCCATAATAAGTCCAACCATAATTTGTACATGTGCCATAATATAGTATAGGTTTCCAATCAATTGCTTGTGTATCTGCAGTAATGCTCTGTGTCCACTGTCCAAAACATGTGTAGACTAGATAAAGTGCAGTTTAAGTTTAAAGAAATTTCATCTCTTTGAACCATATATGTATGAGGAGGGGCCGGGGGGACACCCCCAAAATCGAGGGGCCGAAGGGGAGGGTCTCCAAAATTGGGGCAAAATTTAGTAAAAAATAAAAATGCACTTTTTGGGAAAATTTTACAAAATTTAGGGTATTTTTGGTCGATCAGGGGGGCAGGGTCCCCAAAATTTGGCCCGAGAAGCCCCCCCAAATTTTGACCCCGTTACATGTATGTTTCGAACTACATCAAAATTATGTTATCTTTTTTTCACAACGATGTAGGCACAAAGCAACAGAACACCTAGGATCATCGACCAGATTACATCGACTATAAAATCACTCAATGTACGTACAAGGTCGTGTTGCATTACACCACAAATAAGATACGCCGAATCAGCCAAACAATTTAGTCGAGTACAGTCATGTTTGAAAAACCACAACTCAATTAGATAAATATCAAACGCAAGTCAAACAAGTGTAAATAATTTATTAAAAAACATAAACATGACTTTAAAACAAACTTCCACTAATACAGTGACACATTAAGCATTGAGCTAAAGAACCCATCAAAACGATAAAAACTGTAACAGCTAATCGCAAACCTAGCACAGCCCTTAATGTTTGTATTTGTGAAATTATCCTGAATATTTCACAAAACACAAAATAAGACCCATTATGCAGACCTCTACCCCATATGATAACGCATACTAGAAAACTGTAGCTATAGTAAGAGCAAATAAGTCCTTTCCAAACGCGATTATCCTTCAAGACAAAATTGTCCTGACTTTTGGCCGTCCAAAAATGTGCCACACTTGTCAGAAATATAACGGTAAGGCACGATGCGACCATCTCGCTCAATGTCACAGCATACTGCACGTAGAAATGCCATTCAAGCTCTTGCAATCCTGTAACAAAATACAACATAATTTTTCACACAAATGTAAGCAAGTTGAAATTTATGTGTTTAAAATGCACTTATTGGCAATTTCAAAGCAAAAATCTACACGGCATCGTCGTCGTCGGCGGCAGATGAGTAGGGTTACTTTTATATATACTCGTCGGGAAAGAATCACGATGTCCAGTAAAACTGCAGAAGCGTAGTAGTGCAGTTTCTCAGCACTGATAAGGCGGGGTTTGGGCCTAAAGAAGGCATCCGATGTGAGGTATATGAAGGCCATACGTTGGTACTGTGTTGTCGTGTGGGTATTTAAACGTAACAAACAACAGCGTAATTGTCTAGAAAACGATACTAACTTTGACTAAAGGGCAACAACAAGCAAAAGAGATGCCTTTATGTAAAATTTCACTGGAAAAACTTAAGGAAAGAATCTGTCATTCACTGGGTGCGCCCTTACCAGAGTCGATCTCGGTGGTAAAGTACGCTATAAATTGAAAACAATGAACAAAATCACAAAACTACACAAACAAGCAAATAAACATGCAAATTTTACGAAGCAAAGCAAAAGAAAGCAACGGAACACACTAACCAGGGGCAACATCCTTGTCTTGAAACCATTTGTAGTAGGCTTTACAGAGAGTAAATAAAATGCCCAAACGCCAATAATGCTTGAAATTAACATTGTGTAGTAAATGTCTATAGGCTTCTTGTCGTTGTAATAAAATATCTAGTAAAAGCAGCATAGTATCGAATTCCACATAATGATCAATGGTAGAACCGCAATTGTTACATTCCACTAGTTTCAACAAACCGGGTCCATACTCGTGATAAATTTCTGGGGCAGGATGAAGACATTTTATACATCGGAATGCACCGTTACGTCGCTTAGATTCCTGTTTCAAAGTCATATCATCTGTAACTGCAAAAAACAGTACTTTAGCCTGTTTAGTTCAATTAATCAGCCGAAAAAAGTGCCATTTTTACTAAATCACCCCATCGCCCATACATGTACCTTTCACTATATTCACAAACTACGTTGCGACGTTTGCCGCGTCATGAAGCTTTCAGGGGATAAGCGTTGAAAAGGGGGATCAAGTGCAGTTGGGTGGGGGGAAAATAGTGGACCTATTTTTTGGAGTAGAGCACCCCAAGGGAAACATTTTTTTAATACAACCCCTGCCCACAAATTTGTGTTTTCTGAGCTATGACCCCTTGAAAACTGCATTTTTAGTGTGTTGGGAAGTGAATCTAGGCCAAATTTTGAAGCAAAAAATGGGTATAATCTTTGTTTTTCGATAGTTTTGAGTGCGTTATGATGTTTTAAGGCATCGTCTAGGCTTAACTGGCAGGATTCTCTGGGCTAAGCTCTGGATTTTTTCCTGAAAATTTAAATTTTTTAGTACCTGAGCCTGCGCTGCGCTAAGTTGCTAAAATGCTGATAGCGGCATTAACTTTAATGTAAGGTAAAATAGCTTTTGATTAAGAGATTTAAGTTAAAAAGACAGCCGCCACTTGTATACAGCAGCATATTAAGACACACGCAGAATGTGATTGTGCGAAATATTTCTCACTAGTTCCAGACATCAAAAAGTAGTGAGAAAAGAGTTCTAAACCTGTGTGAAAACAGTGTGAAATAAGTGTAACAATAGTGCAAAAGGAGCCAGAAAATTTCTCACTCGTTTCGCACTGATTTCTTACTTTGACCACAGAAGAGTGAGGGGAAAAGAGTGCGAAACGAATGAGAAAATTTTCTCACTCGTTTTTCGGCTTCAGTGTACAGCAAGAATAGAGTGCGAAACGAGAGAGAAAATTTTCTTACTTATTTCTCACTCGTTTCGGCTTCAGTGTAGAGTGCAAAAACAGTGAGAAAAGAGTGAGATAATTTTATCACTACTTTCTCACTGTTTTTGACGTTGTAAAAAAGTGAGAATTCAGTGAGAATTTCATACAAAATTTTTTGGACGATTTTCGGATGTGAGAATCCAGTGAGAAAATAGTTTCTGCTGGCTAGTGGCTACTGCCCATCGGAAAACCGTGAGAAATAAGTGAGAAATTTTCTCACGTTTTTTGCACTGTATTTGAAAGCGAATACAGTGAGAAAGTTCAAAATTTTTCACTCTTTTTGGACGTTGTTTACTCACACTATTGGTTTTCCTGTGTTAGGCAGTGCCGAAGGACTGTTATAAATTTAACTCCAATTTAGGATATATTAGTGACATTTTTCGACCAAATCGAGCCTTGTTGGTCTTTTAATCGTTCGAAATCACTTTCTTTTACAAATTCGGTTTTTCTACATTTTTTGGGTTAAATGCAGTTGGGGGGGAAAATAGTGGACCTATTTTTTTGAGTAGAGCACCTTGGGGGAAGCATTTTTGCTTCAAGAACCCCTATTTCATTTTTTGGATTTTCTGAGATACCGCCCCCCGAAATCTGAACCCTCAGTGAGGGACGTTTTCGCAATTTTTTTTCGAAGCTCTTGTTTTTTCAATTCTAATCGTCACTGGCGGTCCCAGACTTCGATTTCGGGGGGGGCGGAGGTCTGAAGAAATTTTTTGACTTTTTATAATAGCATTTTTCAGCTTTACGCTAAATTGTTATAGCCGCAGCCATATCAAGGTCAATGAATTGAGTCTGTTTGTAGTAAAAACCAGTGGTGTACCCAAAAAAAATGGAGAATTTTTCAATTTTTAGGTTGAATTTGGTCAACTGGAGACGTATCAGAAATTTTTCTCCGACAGGAAAATAAAACACATGATGGGAATGTGACATCAGACAGAAGACAGTGTATTACACAACTAAATGCAGCATAATATGCTCGTGTAGACATGCAAATGTAGCATAATGTACTCATGTATACATGCATAAGCTTTGATGAAAGATAATAGCAAGGAATAGTAAGCCACAGAGTTGCAGGGGTCTGGGGGCGGCAGCCCCCAGGAAAAAATTTGGGGAACTTTTAGATTTTTAGGCCTAATTTGGTCAATTGGGGACGCATCAGAAAAATTTTCCGACCGGACCATAAAAACCAAAGGGGGGACCCTTGTGTAAAATTTCAGTCAAAAGAAATTTCGGGGGGGGGGCGCCCCCCCCCCCCCCCCCCGCCCCCCCCCTGGGACCGCCCCTGCTAATCGTGTCTAAATGGTGTCAGATTATTGGTTACAATTTCTTAGAATCAAAACAAAGGCTCTTTGACCGCGTTCCTGCCGAAAAATTTGCCAAATTCGCCAGAAACGTCCAATTTTTGACCAAATTCAAACTTGGCCTTAATTTAGGCTTGGGCTTAGGCTTAGGCTTAGGGCTTAGGCTTAGTATGGGGATTAGGCTTAGGCTTAGTATCAGGCTTAGGCTTAGGCTTAGGTTCAGGCTTAGGCTCAGGCTTAGGTTCAGGCTTAGGCTTAGGCTCAGGCTTAGGCAATAAAAAATCGAAATTTTCAGAAAAAATCCTGCCAGCTTAGCCTAGAGAATCCTGCCAACTAAGCCTAGACGATGCCTTAAAACGGTGCAGGTTCGGCGGGGGGGGAAAATTCAAACGCATATTTTTTCAATGTAAAAACACGTTTTTATAGGTTTTCGGACGCGCTGAGTTCATTTTTAGCACTTTCCAAGCAAAAAAACGTAGATTTACTGCTTTTCGAAAAAATTCAAATTTTGTCGAAAATCATCATTTTTCGACATTCAGGGGCTAATTTTTGAAAATTTTCACCGATACAGTCGTAATATCAGTCCGAAGTTTGATAATCATAACGTAACTTATAATAATATATTTAATTCAGCTTTGTTTCCAAAATATTCTGCTCATTTATACCAAAAAATGTTAATTTTTTAAACTTATATAATAGGCGAACTATGCATCGTTAAACTGAGCTCACATATCAATTGTTATTGTTTCTTTTTGCATAGACAATAAATTAACTACATTTTCCGACACAAAATAGCATTTTTAGTTAAAAGGAGCAATTTTTAATAATGAAGAATACAATAAAATACGAATTCAAAACGTCACTGCTGCTCAGCATCACGCTGGCGCTGACAGCCAATTTCGGTTCAAAAGCGCAGCTTTATTTATGATTCCACAGTAGCAAATATCCTTTCATTTGATGCAAGCAACTAAGACTAAGCCTTTTCTAACCCAAATACTAAGCCTGAGCCTAAGCACTAAGCCTCAGCATAGGCCTAAGCCTAAGCCTAAGCCTAAGCCTAAGCCTGAGCTAAGCCTAAGCCTGAGCTAAGCCTAAGCCTAAGGCCTAATTTTAAGGGAAAAACCTGCTAATAAGCATAAAAAATAACTTAGCTGCACTAAAATACCCCAATCTGCTCCATATTTAAAAAAAATTCGCAGCTGTAGCCCGAAATTTGAACTGAACCCAACTAGTGCTGTAACGCTAGAATCAGCCTGGCCTGGGTAGCTTCAGAAAAAGTTTTGTAACTTTTCAAATCCTAAACCGATTTACAAAATTTTTTCAGCATTTAGTAGCTTAAAAGTTACCCTTTTAGTGATGGCAGCAGGTTTTTATTTCACAAAGAATTTCTGCCTAAATCCAATTTTGCGCAAAAAATTTCATGTAAAGTTTAATTTTTGGACAAAGTTTGATTTCCAGCTAGAGCTTACATCCTACAAACTTCTAACCTAGCCTATTCGAAAGAGCGTTCAATTTTGACCCCCCCCCTAGGTTTGGGGGATATAGGGGGACTCCGGATCATTAGTCGAAAAAATGCCGTTTTTCCGACTTATTCCACCCCTAAGGGTTTTAACATCAATAATTTCAATCTAGATTTTTATTAAAAGGGGCGACAGCTATTTTGGGGGCTAGAGATCAGATTGGGGGCTTGGCTGATGGGGTAGGAAGCGATTTATGGGCAAAAATAATTTTCCCCCCCCCGCCGAACCTTGACCCCTTAAAACATCATAACGCACTCAAAACTATCCAAAAACAAAGATTATAGCCATTTTTGGCTTCGAACTTTGGACTACGCTCACTTCCAAAAACACTGAAAATGCAATTTTCAAGAGGTCATAGCTCAGAAAATCCAAATTTGTGGATAGGGGTTCTATTACAAAAAATGCTTCCCTCAAGGTGCTCTACTCCAAAAAATAGGTCCACTATTTCCCCCCCCCAACTGCACTTGATCCCATTTTTTTGTGAAAACTTTCATTTTCTGCGATACGCAGGCGGCGCCGCCCCCTTAAATATTCCTCAACATGTAGTGCTTTTGTCTGGGGCCGTATTCTCAAAATTACCTGCAGGTAAAGTTAGGCTAACTTTACCCACAGGTAAAGTGAAGGTAAAGTCGTATTCTCAAACATTGACTAAAGCCAACGTGATAGCTATAGTTATAGTTACCTTTAATTTTTGGGCCAGAAAACTGCTTTATCTTGTTTCGCAGCTAAAGTTAATGTATTGTGCAAATTTTTAACCTCAACCGTCTACGTTAATCGTGTTTTCAATTTTAACTTTACCTTTACCCACAGAATTAACTTTACCTTCACCTTACCTGTGGGTAAAGTTAGCCTAACTTTATATGTATACCTGCAGGTAATTTTGAGAATACGGCCCCTGGAATCTAACTGCTGTAAATTTTACACATTTTGAGTTCAAGAAAAACATATTATTAATAGAAAAATTAGTAATTTAAATGGTTGTATAATTGGATTCACTAATGCCAGAGTTTGGAAATGTCAATAAATAACGAATTCCGGATCCACATCAAGCAGGGAGCACACTCCAAGCCAAAAGCACTAAATTTGCTAAAGGTGGCGCTCCTGAAATGTGATTTTTCAAAAAACGGCAGTTTGGGGCCAATTTTAGATATATACATACACAATGGCAAGCTGGTGTAAAAGTATGCCTAAATACAAAAAATGAAGTTGATTGATGCAAATTAGCATGCACTGTAGACCAAACGTGAGTGGAATTTCGGCTTGCGATTTCTCTTCGCAAGTAAGCAGCTGTTGCACAATTAGTAGCTCATTTTGCTCGCCTCAACGTGATCGAGCGGTCGCAAGAAGTCATTTTCGATGAATATGATTGCTATCGTTGCTGATGATGATTGCTGCTGATTGCTATCGATGAATATGATTGCTATTGTATATCGAACTGGGTTTTTTTTTTCGCTGGCAAATTTTCGCAATTTTGCGAAAAGCTTGAAATTTTTTTCGCAAAATCAATTTTTTTTTCGCAGACTTACTTTTGTTACTTAACACAGTAGACTTTACATTTAAATGTTAATAAAACATTATTCCGCCTATACAGGATTAAGACTGACATAGTTTTCACCATTTTTGGCCAAAAAGCAACGATTTCGACATTTTTATTAAAATTTATGTAGCCGTCCTGAGAATTTTGTGTAATTTTTCACAATTTCCACAATCGATGCTCAGCCGTAAAGCAATTTCATTCGACCCGGCGACGGCCAAGGACCAAGTTAGGCCTGAAAATGCTAACATTTTGAATTGTTACTTAATTATGTCACCTCCGACTCCTGTCTATTAGTGTTACATGCAGTCGGTGATAAGACATGGAAGGAAATGTGTCCCATTTACAGTCAGTAGAAACATCAAGTCACAAAGTGGCACGAGTCCGGGCTTGGGGAATCAAAAGTCAGAGAAATTTTCAATTTTTAGGGCAAATTTGGTCAATTGGGGACGTATCGGAAATGTTTACCGACTAAACCACAAAAATCAGCACATAGACCTTACGAGATCATCTCCACTGCGTCAAAATTTTTTCGCAATTTTGCGAAAAGGTTTGAAAATTTTTCGCAATCAGCAATTTTTTTTCGCAATTGCGAACGTTTTTGCGAAAAAAAAACCCAGATATCGAAGAAAACTAAAATCGCGATTTTCGAAAAAAAAATTTGGCTAAAGTTTTTAGATACTATCGATTTGCGAAAAATCAAATTTTGCGACCGCTCGAAGATGCCAAGGTGCATTTATATGCCAAATTTTAACTTTTTTTGTTTAGCCAATTTTTTAAAATCGCGTATGTTTAGCATGTTAGAAGTAAAACCTAGCCACCCTGCCAGCCTCGGGCCCAGCCCCAGTCATCTTTGGACAAAACAGCCATCCCACCAGCAGTGGCGTACCCAGGGGGGGGCCGGCCCTTGGGGGA
The DNA here is from genome assembly GCA_030248245.1 of Trissonchulus sp. WLG1_4. NCBI lineage: Eukaryota > Metazoa > Nematoda > Enoplea > Enoplida > Ironidae > Trissonchulus > Trissonchulus sp. WLG1_4. The sequence goes on from JASANF010021101.1 coordinate 98,681, forward strand.
CATCAGCCCCCCCTTCGCGGTTTTAGCCCCCCCCCCCCTTCGCGATTTCAGCCCCCCCCCCCCTTTTTTCACTTTTTTCCTGTGGTCCCCCTTGGGGATACATAACATATCTGCTATGTTGTATTAATAATGAGTAATGCTAATAACTATTATTGGTATTTTGTTATATATTTTGTCTGGCTTTTAATTAACCGTGCGGTGGGTGGAGTGGGGGACGAAT